>JAZGTI010007573.1:0-21452 GCA_036877585.1 Botia kubotai | reverse complement strand
CTTGTGTTTTACATGTTATTGGCTTTGAAGTGGTCAAGTTTATGAGTAACTGTACATAAGCATTTCAATGTAAAAGAGTTTGTTTTAATGTTAAAATTATGAAATGTCAGTGAGTGTGTACAAAAATGGTACAGATTACCAGACACTGTTATTACTTACCTGTATTACTTACCTCTGTTACTTACCTGACCAGTCTGCTTTGTGAGTTGTGTGAAACATTGATAGGATTTTGTTACCTTGTTTAACTGTTTATTTGTTGCCAATGAGTACTTGTATATACTGATACATCTTTTCCTAATGTGGAATACTGTGGGTTAAAGTTTCATGAATGTTCCTGTGTATTAAAAGTCAACAAAGAAGACTTAACTGAAGGCAAACTCTTGTCTCTCTCCTTTTTTATTGCAAAAAATACTATACTATTCTACAGACTATTCTCATCTGTTGAGTGGACTCCCAGGGCGGGGTCTGCAACAAAGCTATAATTACAATACCACTGGTAGGTTCCTTTGTCAGAGATATCAATCCCAGGACATTTTTAAACTATTTTAATCAGAGCCTACATAAACACAACCGCTCACTCCGCCATCTTGGAATTCCCCCCGTCATCATCTGTGTTTTCTATTATTTCTATGTGTATTTAAGTTTCGGGTTTTGTGAGTTTAGTTGTGGGTTATTGTTTAGGAGTTGTTCGTGGCTAGTTATCGTTCGAGGTTTACCTGTCAGTGTATTCCTTCATATTTTGCCTGGTTTGGATTTACGCCTGTGTTTTGGATTACTCTTTTGGATCGCCCTTTGGATACCGTTGCTTGGCCTTTTGGATTATACATTTATCACCATGGTTTGTTTTTGTCTTCTCACTGCTGTTGCACATGTTTTCGCCTTTTTTGTTGTACGGTTGTTGTTTGTTTATTCCTGTTTGCATTATTTCATTAAATATCGTTTACTTTAGTACCGTGTCCTCACCATTATTCATTGTCACAAACACAACCGGTCCCGCTTTGTAACAATGAGATGTATATTAATAAAGCTAATTAGGGAAACTAGGTTTGTAATTGGTTATGAATAAAAAGTTCACTGATGAAAACTACCACACGTTTGGACCATTTGAATAAATGGATGTGCATTAGAAATACTTGTCATTATGCGGCATGTACCCCTCTCTGTGGTCTATTAGAGGGTAATGTATTTATACTGCCTACTAAGAGAGTATTTACTTCTGAGACTATGCAACATTTAGTCAATTAACCTGATATATGATAGGTATCATATTAAGCAAGATATGCTGCTCCAGCTCACATGGAAATGGCACACAGAAAGGAGGTAATATTTTATGGGACAAGGGTATAAGGAATTTGCATTAATAAGATAAAATACCTAAACATTACACAATAAAAGAGAATTGGGGACAAAAAATAGTGAAATAGTAGAGTCTTTAGAAACAATATTAACAATTTACAAAACCATAAGCTAAATTAAATGTCAGCAGTCTCAAAAGGGCAAGGAACCAAAATTCCAATGTTGTACACATCAAGAAAAAACCTTGGGAGAAACCAGGCTCAACCAGGAAGGCCAGTTCGCCTCTGGCACATTAAAACTGTAATTTGTATTTGACAATTATATTGTATATACAAGTCATATATGATGTCTGACTTGTGATAGCATAACAATAGCATTGAGGATGTTACAAATGCAGTAATCACATACAAACACAACATAAGCAATTAATCACCCATAGCAACAGAAAATAATCTACTGCACACATACTTCAATCAGCGTTTGGGGTCCACATCTCCCTTAAGAACTCTTCAGTAACACTTATAAGATGCACCTTAATGATGCAGTCAGACTTTTTTTTTTGATGCCCGGAGAGATGTCAGACACTCACTTTGTTTTTGCTATTGTAGTTGAACTGGTAAAGCACAGTTCTAACAATGTTAAGGTCATATGTTCAATTCTCAATTAACATATTTACTTATATAATCTAATGTATACCTGTAAATTGCTTTGGATTAAAGCATTCATTTTCATTTACAGCTGTGTAAAGCAAATTCACTTATGAAAAAATCAACTTTGCTTTGACACCTTCAGTTAAAAGAATCTATGAGGGCAGCAGCACTTTTGATAAAAACGCTGCTGATGTTGTGTTTGAAGTGTCTACCTCTTGATATCCATACAACATCCTGCCCATAAAAACTCCTGCTCAAAGAAACACAGGTAACCCAGACAGAAACCTTTTAGAGGACAAAACTTTGGCAGTACTTGAATTTGGAAGGTTACCAGAGGTTTGGCTGGCCATGAAGGTTGACAGAACCATATGGCCCTGCTGTGACAGATAACACAGAAACACTGGCAAAAAGACTGGCCTGTAAGAAATGAACTGATATATGCATAACAACCTGATTTGTCAACTGTCCTGATAATGCACCAGACTCTTTCTGAACCTACATGTGTTTCCACCACAAATCATTGTTATTGCACGATCTCCCACTCTATTTGCTCTGTTGAGTTAACTAAATGACGTTTTGCCCGCATCTAATATGCTTGCTTGTTTAAGAGCATGCCTACATAACTTAATGTCATTGAATTAGTCAGTGTCTAATGGCCAATTTATTGGCTTCATCAGTTAATTGGGGCTTGCACTTTAAATCAAATATATGTAGTTTAAACAAATATTTCTTTAATAGAATGTAATAAGTAATAATAAAATATTGTATTTCTTTATAATCGTAAATTACATATTATATGTCTAATAGTGAGACATAGTCATTGCAGACTTTAAGCCATTAATGCACAGTTGTCAAATCAAAGTAGCATGTGCACAACCCACTACAGTGTATGTAAACTGTAGAACCTACCATAAAAAACATATAGGTACAAATAAGATTAAAAATTGGAGATAAAATTAAGATGCATATGCACTTGATTCGACCACAGTAAACCTTCTCTTGCCTCACCACAGTGTCCGTCCTGAATGAGAGCCATTGGGAATCATTCAATCTGGTAGGGCATGCCCTAATGAGCATCTGACACACAAAGATAGATACAGAGAGAACAAACAAACAAGCACTTTCCTGTCCCAATTCTAATGTTAAACAACATCTGGCATACATTGCTCTTAATATCTCTCTCTCCTGCTCTTCTACTCTCCTGTTTTCTTTTGAAGAAACAAATTGGATTTTTTCATCTCCCCAACATAGTTTTTGTCAGAACAAAGTGAACTCTGGGTAAGAATGTTTGTGTACACGCGGTATGATCTCTCTATCCACTAATCGCTTTTTCTAGGTCTTCATTTTCACCAGCAAAATTACTTTTATAAGAAGGTGGAATTATGGGTATAGTGGCAGTTTATCTATCTATAATGTTTAAATATTTGTGTTGCGGCTGAGATGACAATAGACACATTTATTGATTTATTAACCGCTTAATCTAAAAGCCAATGAAGTCAAATTAAAATTGTTTTTGGCTATTATTTATTCTTTCATCTATTAGTTTCATTCCTGTTATTCAATTTCTTTATTTTAGTCTCAAATTTGCAATAAAATTCCTAATTCTGTCTCAAACCTCTTCAGGTAATGAGGCCAATTAGGGTTAATCAGTGAGCATTGATTTAAGAAGCTCATAAAATGAGGTGCCCTCTGCTGCACACAATTATTCACCTTTTCAATTTTGTTAAGGTCAATTAACATTCAAAACACTTAAAAGGTCATTCAGTGGTCATATGATGCTCCAGTCCCTATGTTAAAACTCAAGGGGGAAGATTCTGGGTAAATCAATACATGATTGGTGTTCACTAATTGCTGCCTCATCATCAGAAAGTCACGACCTGCACCTTTTATAGCTCTTCAGTGTCCTGAAAATATATCTCCCAATATCACATTCCCAAGAGATCTCAAAATGCTAAATTATATTGATTTGTCACCATAATGCTTTTCTTAGGGGCAGATTATGGTATAATCTATAGCACATCAGATTATGAAATAGACAGAATTAATCTTTGCAGTGTCATGGACAATTCTTTAAAGTCATCAATACTGGAGTCAGACGGTGGGTTGACCTTCATTCGGTCATAGTACAGACAAATAATCCTGCAGGAAGCTGCACACAGTAGATGCTGATCCAGCAATGCTCTCTATCAACTGCAGGTCACAGGCTGCACACTGCCTCAGCCAATTTACCATGCTGTCAGTGCATTTTTCAGTCACTGAATAAATTAAAAACAAAAATCCTGATTCATTCAGGAACAAAAAGTCACGACTCTGATAAGCAAAGGTTAATCCTGCTCTAACTTTGAAATTGTTATTGTTGGCAGAACAAAAATAGACAAAGTAACTACCAATTTACAAATACAAAAAATGTCAATGTCAAATAATGTCTCAATATTTATTAAATAAACAAAAAGTAACCTCTCTTCTCTGAAGGAGGGAACACAACATAGTGTTGATGATGTGAAACCAGGGGATCAGCCTCTCCTCTCTGCCTTGTTGTGAGTGGTCTGTGTTTGTGCCTTTGCTTAGCCTTGTTCTGAATCTTTATTCTTACTACTTTTATTTCTCACTACTCCAATTGTTGGACTCTAAATTGTTAAATGTAATTTGTTGCTGTAATGACTATATCATATTGAATTAAACAAATACTGCTAGCTTTTGATTGCTATCCACTATAGATCAATCCAGAATAACCTACTTGACAGTAAACAGTCTGGATTCAAAAAAAGGACATTGTAGCTTAGTAGTCTTTGTAGTAAAATACAGACTCATCACAAATTTACCTTTTTTCTCAAAAATATTGGAAAAGGTGGTGTCTTTACAGATATGCTCTTTCCTGGAAAGAAATGATATGTATGAGAATTTCCAATCAGGATTCAGGCCATACCATAGTACAGAGACTGCTCTCATCAGAGTTACTAATGACCTGCTTTTGTCAGCCGACCATGTAATACTCTCTTCTAGTATTACTTGATCTTAGTGCAGCTTTTGACATCATTGACCACAGCATTCTACTAAATAAAATAGGCTTAAAAACTGCGTTGGCATAAGTGGAACTGCACTGGCATGATTTAAATCATATTTATGTGACCGATTTCTGTTGCTATGAGTGAAAAGGTCTCCTACCGATCACAAGTACAATATGGAGTACCACAGGGCTCAGTTCTCCCTGCTTATCATGTTGACAAAATACATAGCAGACTTTCATCACTAAGTGGATGTCTAAGTGATGTTTGCAGAATAATATAGGCTTCATAGATAATTGAAAACATTTTTGGGGTAGACCTGGCCTGTTGGAAAAATATTGCCTCCATCCCTCCAGGGGTGGCGCTGCTCTTCTATCTAAAAATCTGGCACATAGTTTTGTTACTAATACTTGACTAACTGGGGACATGGTAAGAAAGCAGACAGACTGGGTTAACCAACCACCTGTTAGTCATCACACGTCACAGATGGAACATCATTTACAACACATGGAATCACCAAAATATCATAATATAGAGATAATATAAGAGAGATAATATATAGTGTCATATAATATATATGTAATATATATGTGTCTGTGACTGTCTTGATTTTATGAATTTCTTTAATAACAAAATATAGATACTGTCAGACAAAAAATCATAAACATACAAATGCCTGCAACAAGATCACATCAAATGGCGCATTACAATTTGACAAAGTGAAATCTCCAGTCATTTTCAACTGTAGGGATGAACTGTCAAAATTTAAATCAACAACATGCATGCTAGATCCTATACCTACCAGACTGTTAAAAGAGATGCTTCCTGAAATTATAGATCCTCTACATAAAATTGTTGATTCATCATTGGGATATGTCTCCAAACCTTACAAGCTGGCTGTTATCAGACCTCTCTTAAAAAACACGACTTGATCCCAGGGAACTAGTAATGTAACAAAGACCCTGGAACGTTTGGATCCATATGCAGCACTTTATTACAGAATGGTCAAAAACAGGCAAATGGTCAAACACCGGTAAACAGAGCAATAAGGGCAAGGTCCAGTAATCCAGTCCATAGCAAAAGTCAAAAGACAGGCAGCAAACAATCACAAATGATACACAATCAAGACTAAATCAGGTAACCTATTATAAACACTCTGAATTGATTGACAGGGCAAAACAAGACATTGCACTGTACAATAGAAAGTCCAGAGTTTAAATAGCCAGGCTGATTGGAAACAGGTGGCAAACAGGAAGTAATCAGCCCTAGGTATGGGGAACATGGGAGTTGTAGTCCAAAACTGAATTAGTATTCTGGTGACGGCTCCCTCTGGCAGCTGGGAGGAGGTGGAGAGGTGGCCTCCTTCGTAACAAGTAAATTACAGACTCATCTAAAATTGACCTTCCATTTGAAAAATACTGGCATAATACATTTATACTTGGCACTGTACTGGCTTTTAAATAATATTTATCTGACTAATTCCAAGATGCTTTATAAAGCCTGCTTCTTGATAGCAATTTACTATTTCAAAACTAAATTTTTAATATTTGTAAAACTGCATTTTTTTTCATCTTAAATATATATAACAAAACTATGACACATGCTCTCTTTGTCAAACACTGAACAGTTAATTCATGCAATCATGTCATCAAGTCTTGATTATTGCAATGCCCTACTGTGTGGCTGCCCGGCCGGTATAATATAAAACTCCAGCTGGTTCAAAATGCAGCAGCCAGAGTTTTTACAAGAAGAAACAAGTATGACCATATTATCCCAGTTTTGTCAACACTGCACTGGCTGCCTATCACGCTGGTGATAAATCCTTTTTATATTTGGTGCACAAACTCTAGAACAGTCTTCCCGGTATTGTTCGTGATGTCAGTTTAAATCTAGAATAAAGACCTTACTCTTTAAACTAGCCTACACGTAGTCCTATGGATTTATTACTTAAATCCCCTAAGGGACTGTTGGGCTGTATTAATTAGGCAAACTGGAACAAGGGACACTTCCCATAAAAACAGATGTAATAGCTCCACACTAAGTCTGTCTGTCTTTCATTTCCCCAAGATCCTGTAGTCAGCTGGATCCAGACGTTATCCAGACCAGATGGTGGGGAGACAGGATAGGACGACCCCTGAGACAGATCAGTGGGATTATGATAGACTTCTTAACTTTCTATTATCTACTTACCTACCTCCAGCCTAGTTAGATTCTGTATTTTTGTTCCCCGCCTTTCACACATAGTAATGTTATAGCTACTCTTAGAATAAACTGTATATATTTTAATTCAAAGCCGGGCTCAGGAGTTGCTCTGTAGACCAACTTAGCCTTAAATCTGTGATAATAAAGTCTGTCTTTTGATATCAAAACCAGGGAGACTTTGAGTGATTCTTCTGCCAATTGGTAGAAGCCACAACTTTACCCATTCAATGTTGTCTTGATGACGTGACACTAGGGGGCTTTATACTAACTGACACAATAGCTGAACTGTGTCACAGGGTACATTAAAACAAAATGGCCAAGCCTAAGCATGCCTTCAGTAAGTGTTCTAAGACATGCTATCCTACCAGTGCAAGGTGTATGGACCTACTTACCACTGACCTTTATGTTAACACACTGTAACACATTTTGACACCGGAGCAGAGGTTATAGAACCTTCCAAAAGTATTAGCTGTAGCCCAACCCGCTGGCAGTGCCCAGAAGGAGGCAACACCCTGCATGGAGTTTGCTCTAATTTATTAGGGGCAGGACCGATGCTTCTGCATCTGCAAAATATTTGTTTATGGCATGCAGATCCAAAATGGGGCACAACGTTTTATTAGTATGATGAAGTAAGGGCTGTAGAAGCCCTTGTGCATCTAGGCTGGAGGGACAGGTTCTTTCACACTGCAGTCAGGGTAGCTTAGAAATCCACTGGGTGTTCTTTGCTGCCAACTGATGAGAGGGAGTTGCCTTCCTGCAGGCAGATATTCTCCTGGGCTGGCGAAGAGGTGGGACATGAGGTTGGTACCAGCACTACAGCTGGCACCTTCCCTTTTATTGTCCTGAGAGCAAGATTAGTGGAGATGCGGAGTTCCTGCAATAATCTGCATCAAGCTCCTTAAGCACGTGGTGAACCCGTAGGATGACCATGGTATGAAGTGCAGAGGTGGCCTGCCCCATGGCAGTGTAAGCAGAGGATTCCATTGCAACCCAATGCTTGAGGTTGCAATGAGATAACTCTGCCTCAGCTTCATCCTGAGCTTGGCTGCTTGAGAACGAGAGCTCAGAGAATTCGTCCATGTCAAAAAACACTAAATCACCCTCTAACGCCGTAACTGACATCTCATCATCTTCTTGGGAAGAAAACATAATGGTGAGACTGCCATGAGTAGACCCACAGCTTTGCTTGTCAGCCCTGACAGAGAGAATTAGTGTGGCAGGGCTGTGAGGTCCGCTGTGACTGAGCTGACGGAAGATCTTCCAAAGCACTCACCATAACGCTTGCAGTGCTCACAGAACTGACCACATGAAAAAGACTAATTGGGAAGCAATTGTGGTGGCTTCTATCTTTGATAGAAAAGATTGTGGCATGACCACAACATTCTTATTGGAATGTTCTCACAGTGAGAACATGTTCCAACCACAAAAGCTGGGAGAAGTAAGTGTAGAGCCTGGGGTAAGCAGAACTGCTTTTAAAACATTTCAGTGTTACCATAAGGTGGTCAAAATGGCTAATTTACACATTGTGCACACTAGCTAAGACAAATAGCACATCTTTAAGCTAATTTTTTGATGTTTCCCTGTTGAGCTAAAAGTTGTAATTTTTTAAATGTCTCTGGTACTTTGCTTTATTGAAATCGAGAACATATTTTTATTCCTTTTTATTATAGACTGTAGAGTAAATACTGTATTTTTAGGACCTAACAAAAATGTTTATGAAATGAGACACCCACAAGGCTGTATTTGTTTCTTTATTTATTTAACAACATTTTATCAATTTACTATATGGTATTGTTATACCAATGCTGCTTTGTGTGGCTCTTTATCTATATCATAATAATAATACTGTACTTGATTGCATTATGTTAACAAACACTCACCCATAGTCTCTACTCATGTCTTTTTAAACCAGGTTGAGATAGCATCCTCAGAAGAGGAGAGTGTCAGGGAGAGAGAGAGCAGGGACTGCCTGCTCTCAATGACTATTCAATGCTCAATGACTATGGAAAACAGTGATTATCTAATCAAGACGGATGTCATAGCTCGTTTTAGGATTCATCAGTGTGGATAATACAGGTTTATTGTATGAATAAACTTTTTCAAGTATCTAATACTTAAGTACGTATTAATATGTAATAATCAAGTATTTAATGTACCAACTCTCCCTCTTTTCTATCATATGGCTTTAGTGCTTTTATGGAATAGAAGTTGGTATACATATTCAATTGGGCACAAAGATGAGTGGTATTTGTGATTGTATGGAAGGGAAATACAATATAAGTATAATGTATGGAAATATAAGCACATTCATGTAAAATAGAAAACTGTAAAACTCACCGGAGCCTATGTAGCCATGTTATCATCATAGAGGGTGAAATCTATGTCCTAATTCTGTCATCTTAATTGCTTTTCTTCTGTGACAGGATCGTAACAGCCTTGTGTCAGAGCATGATGTTTTGATCCTGCCTTTCAGTTCTTATTGGGGTTTTGTCCTTGGTGTCAGGATCTTAACTCCTGCTCTGGATGTTGTCTCTTGTTGGATGTGAGCACATGGCCCTTGTTTCTTGGTGTCGTGCTCTTTTGTGTTTTGTTGTGGTATGTTGTGAGGGTGCATAAGACTGGATTCCACCACTCCTAGGCTGACATTGTTTTCCTTGTTGTAATCCTGAGCATCAGTTGCACTGGTATTTTAGTTCTAATCTTGGTTTCTGGTTTCAGAATCTATACTTGTCATGTTTTGAGCAAATTGTCTTTGTATAGACTATTCTGTGTGCCATGTGCTCTTCTGCCATGAGTCCTGACCCCACAACCTTATTTTCTTGTTAATTATGTCTTTCTTCCACTTTGTTAATTATACTTGCCCTCCCTCATTACCCTCCTCAGTTTATCTTCTACTTAAGCCCTTGTGTTTTCTATCCTGTGCTGGTTTGTGGTCTCTTTGTCTAGTCTAGTCTAGTCAAAGCCAAATCAAGCCTTCAATGTTCAGTCTTTATCAAGTTCATACAATTTTATGTATATAGCTTTCTTTTTACAATTTTGCACTGTTGCATAGCTGCTCCACGGAAAAGAGTGTGAAAGAGTAAGGACAACAAAAAAAACAGTGATGAAATAAGCTTTACAGGAAATCTTAGCGCAGGAACAGTAGATATAAAAAATATAGAAATAAACTTCACAGGAGATATTGTTACGGTTGTGTTTGCGAAACAAGGACGAAGGAGCAGGACGCGGAGATAAATAGCAAAAGATATTTAATAGAGAAAACAAACAAACACTAACTGTTTAAATTTAGCAAAAGGCAACAACAGGCGCACAGTAGCGAAGATCATCAAGGAAGTCCAAACAAAATAATCCACAGGGAATACAAGAAATTAAGAGCATACGAGAAAAGTACATACAATAACCGACAAACTAAACATCTAAATGGGGAACTTAAATAGTGTGACTAATCAGGGTGATCATTAACAACAGGAAGTGCTTGAAGACAGAGACAAACCGGAACCGAACAGAAAAATTCAAAATAGAAGTCCGTGCATGTAACATAATGCCCCCCTCCTGGAAGGACACGCCGTAGAAGGCACCACCGAAGTACAGGGTGGTACTGATGGTGGGAGGAGCCAGGGTGGAGCCTTGAGGTTCCAGGGCAGAGCCTTGAGGAGCCAGGGCAGAGCCTTGAGGAGCCAGGGCAGAGCCTTGAGGAGCCAGGGGGGAGCTCTCCGGAGCCAGGATGCAGTAGGATGATGCCCAGAACGCAGCCAGAAAGATGACCCACGGTGGAGACAACGGAGGGAGGAGCCATGGTGGAGGAGACGCCAATGACTCCATGGGGCCGACCGATGGCGGCGGAGGCGGAGGCAGCAGAGCCCGAGACGGAGGCTGATTGCTGACGAGCCAGGGTGACGACGAGGATCCCGAGGGCCGAGGTGGAGCGGACGGTTTCGGCAACCGAGGTGGAGATCCGGAGGGACGCGGCAAAGCCAGAGCGATGGAGGACTGAAGGGGATCTTCCATCCTCAGCGCAGATGTGGCTGGTGTCGGGCAGACCAGCGGTGAGCCCACGACACCGCTGGTGGACTGAGGGTGAGCAGAGGGGCTGGCAGGCTCCAGTGACTTTGAAGATGAGGATACAGAGAAAGACATAAGAGGAGGTGGGAGAGGGAGGTTGGGTGAGATTACATTCAACATTGATATATCATATCATAGGCATAATAATCTCTAAACTCGAGTCCAGTTCGTACTCACCCCCAGCGGTGGTATCGTGGGCAGGGTCCTCCAGACTACCCTCTTGCTCCACAGGCATGTCCACCGTTGTGTCTGCTGCGGCCGGCTCATGTACCTGGTCAGATGTCTCCTCCAGCTCAGGCTCTGGGGCGATTCTCTTCTCGGTCGCATCGGGCTCTGGCTCTACGTCCGCGGTGGACTGGGGCTGCTGCTGTGCATCGCGGGGTGATGGCTGGTCGAATTCCGGGCTGCTAACAACCACATCTGAAGACCTGTTGGCTGAAATCCGTCAACCATGAGCTCTGAGCCAAACAACCCTGGAGCAAAGTTAACATAATCCCTTATAGCCCATGTGCGTTTAGGGCATGGTACGAGGAAGCGGTAAAAATAGTCCAGCCCGTACCAGAATATGTCCATAACGGTAAGGTCCTCGAGTGGAGAGTCATAGACATAATCCAAAAAGTCCTGTACGTAAATTTCCATGGGTCATCCATACTGACAAGGCCACGGATACAAAAAATAAAAAAACAAAAAACTCAGGGAAAAACCGGAAAAAGAATCGCTGCTGTGCTGTTGTTTATGTGGTCGGTTATTCTGTTATGGTTGTGTTTGCGGAACTAGGACGAAGGAGCAGGATGCAGGGATAAACAGCAAAAGATATTTAATAATAGAGAAAACAAACAAACACTAACCATTTAAATTTAGCAAACGGCAACAATAGGCGCACGGTAGCGAAGATCATCAAGGAAGACCAAACAAGATAATCCACAGGGAATACAAGAAATCAAGAGCATTTGGCTGTTTACAAACTAAACAGCCAAATGGGGAACCTAAATAGTGTGACTAATCAGGGTGACAACAGGTGATGATCATTAACAACAGGAAGTGCGTGAAGACAGAGACAAACCAGAACCGAACAGACATTTGCACGTAACAGATATATTTTAGCATTAAGTATAATAAGTAATAAGTATACGTCTTATGTCAGCGGCTTGCACAAGCTAGTGGGTTTTAGCCTGGGAATTTTGTGCCTGTCCAACTATGTTTTCTTGAATTTTTTGTTGTTCAAAATCTGCTGTCTGCATTTAGGTTCTGTCTGCAAATACAGGACAGACTAAATGTTTTCATAAATATCTGATGATATGGACACAAAGTAGGTACACAGCTGTAGAAAACTAATATAAAAGAGTTATATTATATATATTATGTGACTTTATGATTTATGTTAAATTTTGTACATTTGTGTAAAGAACATTCTAGTGATTTATTAAAAAATAAATGCTGCCATTTTAAAGGCGCTATTTAAAATGTAATGACAAATATTATCAAGATGTCTAATATATAGACCTACACATTATATACACATTGAATCTGTTTGGTTACAAAACAGATCTTTAGACCTGGACAACATCATGCTACATTCATGGTCACATGAGAATATAAAATGCTTGAACTACTGAAGAAGCAGGTTGAAATGGTTGTCTGTGAGCGTCCTCTAGTGGAGATAGAGGATACAAATCTTAATGCTGTGGCATAAAAATAACATTCTTAGGAATGATGTGACTCATCTTAGTTTTGGCAGCATTCCGCCTCCACTGCATAATTACAATGGCTCTGCACACATACTTATAAAAGTGATTTCTGGTATAGCTTGCAGAACTTGGCCAAGAAGAGAGGAAGCTGATAAAGAAGCAATGGTATTCATTTTTTGACCTGCTTTTGAATTTAAATATTAAACAAGAACTCACATGAACTTCGTAAGGCTGGCCACAGATATTTGGTAATAAATCCCTGTCAATTCTTCCACACCAAGAATTGGTAAACTATTTTTTATAGGCCACACAGGTACAGTGTACATTTTAGGACATCCCCAGACCTCAGTCATACAATGAAAAGGCGTCATGCCTCAGACTAAAAGGCTTCAGTCACTGCACAAAACAGCATCGCGCCTCCGATTGAAAGGCTTCAGGTCACAGGAAAAACTAAAATGTACTAAAATGCCCTAAAATGTACACCGTACATAGGAGCGCTGTCATTTTTATAACACAAAGGGCCTTTCCCAAACTGCTGATTAATAAATGTCTCAAGTGTCATAGTTTGGAGAAGATTAAGATTAATTTTCACTAGAATAGCTAAACCTGATATTTTAGGTTGGTTTTTAAATACTTTTGACCACTTATCAGGCAATAACAGGCAAAAAAGAGTCTCCCATTTAATTTATTAAGTAAATGGGGGCCATTTACATATTTTACTTTTTTTAAATTAGTGCCACAAGACAACAACACAGTAAAGTACAAATAGACTTTAGTTACATACAAATATATTAGAAAATCCAAATGAAATAAACAGCAATCATGAAAAACAGAAAAAACATGAATAACAAAAAACAGGTTGCATTAAACATGCCAACACCAACATGGTATCTGACCCCAAGTGAAAAAACTCTGTGGTCTCTTGACCTTGACATGTTCGTATGCCTGCACAATATACAGACAATATTGGTATGCAAAGAATTAGATACAAAGACGCTGGACAATTTTGACAGAACAAGAAATTGTTATTCGCACAGAGATTTACAAACACATGTAAATACACAAACATTGTTTTCATAATGAGCCTTTAAAATTGTTAGCATTGTTAGCATTTTTAAAGGGGTCATGATCCAGTTTAAGAACCTTTGGGTGTAATCGTCAATGTGTATGATTGACTAACATCTATGGAAGAGCAAATAATTTGACTGGCATCTTTCTGCTATCACAAGCTTATAGTGGATGTCGTAGTGGATTAATCACAAACAAAAAGGATGTTGCTGTGAAGTTGTTCTGTCAGGCGAGGATTGTTTCCACTCCTCTGCGACTGAACGACCATGGGCGGAGCCAACAATGTAAAAGTAGATGATGTAAAAGTAGATGTTGTTATGCTGCTCAGGGGTAGGTCAAATGAAAATGAATCTAACTAGTGACATCACATATCCAGCCATTTTGCAATTGTTTTTTCTTCTTCCGGAGAATAAGTATATAAATGTTTCATTATTAATAAGGAGGATGTTTTAACCTAGGAAACTTGAGGGATGTATTAATGATGCTAAGACCTCTTATATGTCAAAAGATCAATGGAAATTTGATTCCTTGTGTCATGACCCCATTAAGAAGCAAATACAAATGGCCTCATGTGCCTAACAGCTCAATATCATTATAGAGAACACACTCTATATGTTTGTGTTATATCTATATTTTTGTGCATATTTCTTTAAGTGTTAAATTAAATTCAGAGATGCCCATTATCATTTTTCACACTCCAAACGACAAATCAGATATCCCCCCTTATATATATCCCCTAATGCTGAGATAATCAGCACTATAAAAATTAGGGCCTGTTAAATCTCAATAATACAGACTACTCAAATTACATTTGCTGCAGAGAGGAACCACATGAGATAAAATAATAGTTAGAAAATAACCTGTTAAACATGACATTAAGGAAGATAGTTACAAATAAATAAACATAGATTTGTTAATAGTATAGATCAGAAATTTCTGATAAGAAATTATGCTTCCTGGCAGCTTTCCATTAAACCCTATGTTCGGGGGTTTATAAGAAATATAAGAACATATGTCATTCAATTAAATAATAAGAATTCTCAGCTTCATAATATCACCCTTCTTCAATATGGGAAAAAAACATTCACACTGATTAGATGCAATAAAAGTGGAAAAAAAATATCACCCACACATACATCCATAATATAAAAGTAATATTATGGTACACTTTTCCCATAACAAACCTTAGATTACCTCAGCCTTAACTTCAAAGGAGATTTTTACAATAGTAAAAAGTGCACACCACTGAAATAAGAAATGAGCGCACTAGTGTGGACATGATTAGGAAATCGGTTTTGGAAAGTCTGGGAAAAGTAAAAGACCAAAACTTGTGCAGTTTTTTTAATAGAGCAGGACCAACCACCTTCTGGCTATATATGCACAATCCAAGTACAAAAGGGAAAAACATCTTGTAAAATATTTTGTGTGTGATCTCATTCAAAGTCAGACTGACATGACACTCCTTAAAAATCCTTAATACTACTTGGATGTTGGACTTATAGATAGCTTGCACTCAGAAACAACATCTTAGAGTTCACCGTGGAAATTAGACAGTTAAAAGTTACATTTATTTCCAGCTACTAGATGATTAAAAGCTATTAAAAATGTTTATTGGCAAACTGTCCAGGACACCTCTAAATCTGCTTCAGAGCCAGCTGAGGGAAGATAGAAGATGAAGAAAGTGATAAAGATATTTGGAAACATTTTGGATATTTGAAACATTGTTAACTAGCTTGTTAACTAGAGCTAGACTATGCTGTTCTTTACTATGAATCATTATGAAGCCCATTTAGTTGTTGTTGGTTAAAAAAGGCAGGTCCAGTTATTATTTTAGACCCAGTTGGCCAGTTTACACAAGTGATTACACCATTTAAGGACAAAAACACCATAACAAAAAACATGAATGAAACAAAACTCCATTCAGCTCACCTTCTGAGCAGCTTCTTTTGCGCCATGCAATAAGTGGCTGGTCTTATCCTCAGCCCTCATCAGGCGCTCTCCCCGTTCACTCAGAACCTGACTAGCCCTTCGCATTGCATTTCCCATCTTCCTTACTGCTGGAGGGGAGGGGCTGCTTTTAGATGCTGGTGCTGTGAAAAAAAGAAAGAAACTGATGAAAGGTACACAAAATAATTTTTAATGTTGTGCTGGATGATATGGCAGTCAACCTTAAACTAACAAATATTAGCACTGATGCAGCATTTTTAATAAGCAATTACAGATGCCTTTGTATAAATTCACTATTAGCGGTCACCTAAAATAAGCAAAAACAAGCAAAGTAGCAAGAACAAAATGTCTGATGTGTAATGTGTAACTTACAGAAATGCAAATAAATGGAATATGTTATACACGTGCTTTGAAGAGACTAGGCCTGCTCATACAGTATATATGATGTGGTTTGCTGTCTAAATTTGTTTTGTTTGGGGCGCGAATGTAGTTCAACGTAGTTTACGAAGCTAAACAATTTCAGCATGTGATTTATTGTTTCCCATGCCTGTGATTCTTAGTTAAGACATTTATGCCTCCTCTGTGCCCCTAAAATGTGATCATGGAAGGGGATCAATCCTGCAGTCCGTATACATTTATATGTGCAAATTCAATTCTAACACACTACCATAAATTAATCCTATTAATTGTGAAAAATAGTTATCATAGTATTTTGCACCACCAGGGCAGCTTGGCACCTATCCTATGCATTACACACTACTGTCTATGATCTGCTGTGAAGCCTGGTGCCACTTTACTCGTCTCCGCTCCTCTCCTGCCCTCCCTCCTCAACGCCTGTCTTTGTGTCTCTGTGCATGTCTTTATAAGAACAAAGTGGCCTCTGAACTACTCTGACCCTCTTTGCAATGGAACCATTCTCTACCACTGCGAAAGACTACAAACAACACTACAAACAACCACCCGCTGACAGTGAAGACAAAGCGCTCTCTGATCACATCTTTACTGTGACTGATATGATTCACACAAGACAGGCAGGAAGCACAAAACAAATTAAATTGACTAATAGATGCATTTGTAATACACTTTCTAAATCATTAGTTCCTAACTGATGGGTATGTATAAATCCTATTTCCAGCAGAAATAAACATTTGTGCTCACCACAGTTTGTTTTGAATTGTGAATTATTGGCTGATGAAAGCATTAAACAATCTAAATTTAAGAGACACTTTAAAATAAAATGTTAATTTTCTATATTCGGTTAATAAATCTTTATATTGTTGGGTCAGTGTAGTTTATGGTCACATTAATAAATTTCAATATTTGGTTTATGAGGATATTTTTGTTGTCTTTTGCAATTTTGATTTTATAATGGGTCATAACTTGATGGAAAATGTCAAATCTGAATCATAAAGCAAAACCAGTTAGAAACCACTGATCCACATACGTTACATATACACTTTTTTGGCATTTTAAGGTCATACAATTATTTGGAATGCAAAATACAGTAAATTTAAACATCACTTAATAATTGACATCACAAAACAATTTGCACAATAAAATCTTTTTTACCTTCACTCTGAAATCGGCCCTGATTTGAAATTATACTGTTCTTCATTCTGTTCAAAAATATCTTGCAGCGATAGATCACCATATTAACAGAGCATGCATCTACAATACAGAAAACAAAATAAAGGACAGAGGAATTGTTTTGGTAGAGATCTCAGCCACTTTATACATCTTTTGAGCCTATATTCTAGCTCTCCTGTAGCTCAGTGGTTAGAGCATGGCGTTAACAACGCCAAGGTCATGGGTTCTATCCCAGGGATTGCACATACTCAGAAATAATGTATAGTAAAAAATGCAATGTAAGTCACTTTGGATAAAAGCGTCTGCCAAATGCATAAATGTAAAATATTCTAAATCTCACCTCCCATTAACTTGGACTGACAGTTGACAAAGTCAGTTCTGTTTGGTGCACCATGGCTCTTGTTCTCTGGAGCTCCAGGTATCCTCTGATCTCCAGATGAAGCGGGGCTGTTTGGGCTCACTTTTGCCTCCCAGTAGTTCTTACAAGCATGGTACAAAACTTGCACAAACATGCACTTCTCTGCAGCTGAGCTAGCCTCCCATTGATCAGATGTACGATCAAACACTAAGTCAAACTCAGGAGAGTCCTAAGAAAAGATTCAGAGTAGTCAAAATTATAGAAAATGAAAGTTGAATTTAGAAGGAGAAATGAATAGTGGTCACCTTATTTGGGTTAATGCCATTGACCTGACGAAGCTGCTCTACAGACCATTGAGATCTTTTAGAAAACTGTCTTGAGCCTCGATACCTTTTAACTTTAGTGATGAGGACTTGAGGTGGTCTACTGTTAGTAACTAAACAAAAATATAAATGAGTAAACTTCTCAACAACATCTGATACCTCAAACAGACATCCGCTGCAGTTTCATTTTCAGATAACAAGGACACGCACCTGACAAGCAGAGGAAAGTTAAATATTCCTTCTTGCGACCTGCATTGAGGAAAGAAAGTCCTTTTCTTCCTTTCCTTCTCCTCCTCACCTCAATGGCTACCAATAACTTTTCATCTCTTGGGATAAAGATCTCACGGTTGATGGCTGACTGAATGTTCATCTTCAAAAGTGCCTTGAAAAGTGTTTCCACAAAGTATGTACAGTAATATATTTTCTCTGCCATTGGAATTTGTGGCAATTAACAAGTATGCCTACATTGAACTTGTAACATTTTAAAACACTCGAATAATTTTTTCATTACAAAATTATGTAATAGACATAAATTAACTTTTTTACACTTTTTTATATTTATTTTTCTGTGTTATGTTAGTTATCTCATATTAAAACACCAGTAAAATCTAGCCTAAAAGCAATTTCAGAATCAGAAATGAGCAATTTATTTAATAAAAACCATTTTAACAGTATAAAGTATACTAAAAAAATAATCAATGACAACACATTTTGCTTTACCTCTCTAACTCTCTTCCTCCAGCAAACCCCTAAGAGCAGTGAAGTTTTTTGAAGCCTAGTTTATTTGCGGTGTCGAGTCATCTTCTCCCCCATGTAGTCTAATATGAGACTATAGTGTATTGTTCGTGTGGCAAAATCTGGAGCAGACACACAGGCTGTGTTCACAAACATAGTAAGCTTCCTTCATAGACAGCATTGTGAGTGAGCGAGTCAGCTTAACCCAGAAGTCCTACATAGACACACACATTTACTTATCTAAATGAAAACATTCCATAGACTTCTATTGCTTTTACAGTTATTAAACAATATAACTTAACCCTAACCCAACCCTAACAGAAACCTTTTTGCATTTTTACAATTAAAAATTAGTTTTGCTAAGCATTTGGGTACAAATTTGTCCCCAAAATGTGGTTAAGCTAACACACACACACATTTGTACAGCTGTTTTTGTGAGGACATTTATGGACACAATAGAATCTCTAGCCCCTTACCCTAACATTAACCATCCCAACTAACTTAACCCTTAAACATAAAATTAAATGCATTCTAGAATTTGTGTTTATCCATTACAATCTTGTTTTCGGGATGAATGTATTGAAGCTGCATTGTTTTACATTCATTTTGTGTTGACCAGGTGGTAACAGCAAACTGTGGATACAGTAATTGATCCTTATGATACCTTCACAGTTGATATTCTAAAATAAGAGAATGAGACTCAGAACAAGTGGTCTATATCAGTTTTCATGAAAAACACAAGGTTCGGTGGAATAGCTTGGTATTCACTGAAGCTAAACAGTGGAACAGACATACTGGAGTCCAGTTTTGATATATGCACATAATGTAGACATCTCCCTCTGAGTACAGGCCTGGCGATAAAGATGTAGCTCACTGTTTAGTTTATTGGCACATTAAAGGAATGTCTTACAGCAGGTGAGGTAAGGAAAAATGTTAAGTGCTTTTCTCTTTATAAAAGCAGAATTACTGTAAACAAATCATAAATGAATATACAGATATGAACACAAAACAATGGTTATTAAAAATGGCAAAGTCATGCTGTCAGGGTCCTGGCTTCTTGTCAAGTCTGGAGATCTTGTTCTATGTTAGAGCGCGAGACTGGATTCTGACTCATCCTGTCTGGTCTTGGTTTCGGGAGACCAAGTTTGTGAACTGCAGTTTGTTTGAATACACGTCAGTCAAAATAAAGTCCACACTGCTTTCAACATGTTTGTGGATGTAGCAGACAAAGAATTTTCCATGGGTGTGCAGAAAAACAAGGCAAGGACAGTATCTCTGATGCACAGTGAACAATGTCTGTTAAACTAAAAGTGTTCAGAATCTACCATAATTAAGAATGGTGCCATATGAGAGTTTTATAGTGACGTTTTAGGGTTATCATCCACCATATAATTTGTTTAAATTGGCACGTACATATACCTTAGCAGAAATAGTCACATCATAGGAGCGCCAACAGGCTGTGTGGGATGTCACTGCTGGCTAATATTGGCTCTCCACCAGGCCCTCCCTCAATTCAAAGTTGATAAACTGAAAATTTGCTTCACTGAAAAAGTAAAATGGAGGTCTGAAGTTGAATTTTCTCAGAAGTAAATTAGACAAATCATCTCTATTATGAAGAAGACAGTTATCAAAAACAATTGTGAGCAGACAGCTCTCCAGAGGTTTAAATGTTCAGAAGACTGAGAACCATTAAAGATGACAAGTATACCAAATTTTAAAGCTATCGACTTGTATTCTTCTCCAATTTGCCAAATGTCGAACCTATAGTTTAAACTTATGCCATTAAGACAGACGTTGAAAACACCTGAAACACAGTGTTTTTGGACATTAAATTGGCATGGGAGAAAGTTTTTACATAAGAGATATGAGCCTGCCTTCAAGTGTCTACAACATTCTGATGCAGAGCTATGACATCAAAAAGATCTGCTTAATGTTAAGTTTGTTTTTTTAATGTAATTTTTTAATGGGGCAGTTGCTAGAGTACTGTAACTGGTTGCTAGGGTGTGGCTATGTGGCTATGCCCTAAATATATCATACATCTGATCATTTACAAAAGTCATAGCACACCTCTTCTCAATAAGCCAGTTGATTTGACCCCTTATTCTTGGGTCTACGACCAACAGTGCAGAGTTACACAACAAGTTTTGTCCAGAAAAAGAAGTATACAAGAGAGTATTAGTGACGCTTCGCTTTACAAGCACCACTAATAACTAGTTAGGTATATTTTTTGAAGAAAATGTGAGCGGTGCTTGCCGTGGCAAAACTCTGGAATATTATGACGTACACGTTTAATCATGATGCTAGCATGACTTAGCATGGTGTTAGCATGACTAGAGCATGACTTAGATACTAGCATGATGTTATAACGTAACGTAAAATGTTAGCACAATACAGATATACTAAAATATGGCTTATTCATGATGTATAAATGGTTGCTAGGGTGTGGTCAGGAAGTTGCCCACTGACAGCCCATGCAATATACATATTTACTTACTCTGAAGTTCAATACTGCCTATTGGTCTAAATAAAAA
>JAZGTI010007572.1:0-21454 GCA_036877585.1 Botia kubotai | reverse complement strand
AGTAATACCATTGCATTGTATGGTAAAATATATAGTCTTTGTTATTGTTTAGTTTGTTCTATTTTGAGTTTCTTTCTCCATCTGTGTCTCATCTTCCTGTTACAAGAATTTTAAAGGTCATCTCAGCACCATCTCAAGATGCTTTTTCACTCACCATGGCAACCTCTAGTTTTCTTCATGGAGACCAGACAACACAGACTAAAACAAGCTCTAGTCCCCTTCCAGATATGCTAACCTCTGAGGTGCTTGAAGGTATAAGTTAAACAAACAACATGTACTCAAACAAATAAACCATTATTCTGACAAACAAACATAAGCCAGAGCTATGCATGAGGATTAATGAGGACTATCAGTCTATTCAGTTAAGTGAATGATGGGGAAATACGTTAGTGTAGCATAACATTGAGACAGACAAAGACCAGATTGTGCTTCTAAAGATCAACGCTGGTGATGGGGTTAAATAGAACAAAGGTTCATCTGGATTTTGAGTGAGTGAAAAGGCTTCTATGTCTTTATTATGTAACCGGTTATATAGCAGATACATTACAATTCTTTTACAACACCTTTAATTCTCTTGTCTATGATGTTTTCTCAGCATGTTTTATTGTGTTGCAAATACAGACCAAAAGTTCATCTCTTTTCCTGTACTGTGTGGGGGTGGAGGTTGAAATATGGATACCACTTGTTTGTAAATCAAATGCTGAAAAACAATAATGAAACTGAATCAACTGCAGAGACACAAACTTTCTTTCACATCTGCCAACCACAACAGTACGCACACACATTGCATTTTCTTTCCTGAGAAGAAATGGGCATTTTATTTGGCTTTTGAAACAACTAAGTCTTCCAAAGCAAAGACTAGAACGCACACATGAAAATCGATGTATGCATGAAGGCAACCGGGGTTGTCAAATACATAGTCGGGCTGTATATGAGCCACAGTGTTGATAACACAACATATACAGATGCAGATCTAACAGATCTAATCTGCTGCTAAAGGAGGCTCATTTAGTCAGAAACAAACATACTGTACATATACGCGCACCTACTCAAAATCATACAATTTCTCGTCTTTTACATGGCGCTTTGCAGACTTTGGTTTACCTCAATTTGCTTCTGGTCATTTCTTACATTGCATCTGTCTGACCATTCAGAACTTTTCAGAACATCCTACTAAGCATTGCCTTTGTATTCACAAATTTGAGGCATAATATTGAGTCTTTCTCTCTCATGGCACTGAGTGTACAACTTGACCATGCTCTCAAAAATTTTTTTTTTGCTGAACCTAATTCAATTGTAGGCAATGTGTGGACATTGTGAATGGGTTTTCTTAACATTACATTAACAACTTACGTGAACTGTACTCAAATACCTTGTGCAGTGGAAACCCATCTGAAATAAGAAAAACACCATAAAATGTGACCTGAAAGTAACCTAACTGAAACTAGTCAGTAGACATTACTTGCTAAACATAATATTTTTGTATTTACAATATGTATGGTGTTGGCAGGAACGTCAAGGAAAATACTGGTCAGTCTCAAAGCATTCTGCAAATTATTTGTAATATGTAAAAACAACATTATTAAATTAGCCATTTAGTCTAAGCATAAGCTCCATTTTTTACCATAATGGTAATCAAAAAACAAAAACACACTGATAAATCCCAACATAACCGAGCATTAAACACATTTGCACATAAAATAACACAATTTTAACATTTACTCTCCATGTCCTCTACTATGCAAAGCATACTGAACTGAAAATTATTCATGAAGCCCTAATACAAACAGAAAATGAGCAAACTATTTTTTAACAATGTGAATTGATTCCATTAAAATACTTGTGTAAATTCAGCAAGCATTAAAAATCAGTTTGTTGCGTGTGGAAAGCTTCATGTGAAATTCAGTATGTGATACTACTGAGAGTCGCAGCAACATGCCCTTTAGACAGTTTAAAACTGAGTGGCAGGTTTGTGTTGGACACATCTTGAGAAACTGCTGAATCCATCAGTGATATCACCATAACAGGGCATAACTGACACTCGTCGTCTAAATCAACTTTATATTTAATGGCTCTGTTTCAAATGTTTATATCAGACCAAATCCAAAACCCTTTGAAAAATGTCTTAGTTTCATGAATGAGCAGTTTCATGAAAGTAGAATTGTCTACGGTTACACTGTTAAACATAAACCCCTTCAACAGGAAACAGGGAAAATATTTTACATTGACAAACACCATTTCTTATGCCAAAAGACATTTATCTTTATCATTTATCCTTTCACTTGATGACTTCAGCTGTCATAATCAGACCTCTTCCAATACTTTTTTTGTCCTGTCCCACATGTACTGCCCTACATTTGACTCCAGTGAGTTCTTGCACAGTGAGTAAAGCAGCTATAGAAGTCAATGATTCAGTTGACCCCTGACCCCTGGCTGGGCAGACCATCAGCAAAGCACTCTTAATGCACTGGTTTATTGGGCCAGGAAATAGGAGGGGAGGCGGTTATATCTGAGAGGTCAGTTTAACAGCCGGCATTACAGATGAAACCAAACACTCTGAGGCAGAACTCCCTGCCACTGTGACATCATCACCAGAACTCAGGCGCCTCACAGTCGAACCCCAGCAAACTTGAAACGCAAAGAGATGGATGAAGAAGAGAAAGAGGATTATAAAAAAGAATAAGGGAGGAAAGAGGAGGAAAGATGCGCTGTGTGGAAAGAATTTTCTCAAGGTACAAATAAAGCAAGGAGATCCATGACGTAATATAATGTGACGTGACTAAGTGATAAAGGGAATATGAGGAAAAAAATAATAAATTATGTGATAACGTGCAGAGATTTATATGAAGTAATATGTGTGTGTAAGAGGCAGATAGATTGAGGTAAAGGCAGAATGAGAGAGTGAAATGGCCAGATGTGGAAATGGACTGTGTCATTTGACAGTTTAACAGACAGACTGTAATCATCTCATAATGTGTTGGATAACAAAAATCCCAGCTGAGGTGATCTGAGGTGGTAGATAGATTACTGAGGATAGATTACCATTTACACTACAAATGCATTGTGGTCACATGCTTTTCTGACTACCTCTGTGTGTGATTTGAGTGATCTGATTTCAAAATGCTTTGGATCCAATTCACACCAGAACTTTGTGCTGCCCTCTTTTGATTGGGTCACCAAAATAAAGGTGTAAATGGCATCACGCATTTATGGAAATGCAACAAACATATTTACCTGCACACACCCACATACATCACAATACAATTTCAAAGGTCAGATTTTTGATACAAGCTACACAAGCAGCAGGATAAGGTTCAAAAGCCGTAAGCCTTGCCACAAACACATGAAGTCAGGCACCTAACAGCTGTATCAAACATTACATCAATGGTACATCCAATCCACCTGACATGCCCCACCTATCCTTGACATTTCCCAAAAGTGTGTGTGCATTTACCATCTTTTCCATACATGGGATGGTCCACAGGCCCTGACCATTAACAAAGATAAGGCAGAATGTTTTCCCTTAAAGAACCAGCAGGAAAATTGACATCATTGTGCGTAACTGTACGTTAGCAAACAGATTTTAGCATGCCAAAGTGACAGAGCCTTCGCTAACACCACTGTGTTTTTACGTCATTAGTGTACGTGTGTGTCTGAGTGAGAACACAAAAATGAGTGCGTGAAGTTAACGTGTGTGTACCGTTTCACACAGTTCTGTGAGTCTGCAACCTTTGGTGGCTTTCTGTCCTGTTATCAAGACCTATGACCTTTCTCCACGTCTTCTTCACCTGCAGTTATGCGACCTCTATGCTGCACACACAGCTTAGAGGGCATGGAGCTGCTTCAACTGGAGTTTATCTGAAGCTCCATTTATTTTTCAGTTTGAAACTGAAGCTGTGAGAAATTTTGTATGGAAATACTCAGCACTGAAATTTCAAGTTAATATGGAATATGTAAATCTGTGCTGTATTATTATTTTTCCATCCTGGATTTATGATTTCACTAAAACAAGTTATCTTCAAGTTCTTCAGTTATTTATTGACATTATATTTGATAACATGTTTATTATTAATTAAATACCATTGTAAATGTAACAATTTGAAAAATGTGAATATTGTGGATATTAAAATATACATATATATACTGTATGTTTCTGTGCAGGTAGTCCAAGAATCCACTTCATACAATTGGGTTTTGCTTTTTTGAAAGAACAAAAAATAGAGAAGGCTCTGACCAGCAGTATTTGGGCTCCTTCATATCTAACTGTACAGCTGTCTTTGGATATGTCTCTGAATATCCCAAGTTCTAGGCATTGTCAAGACTGTCCTTATGGGCTCTTATATGCCCTTTCCCCCCTCCGCTCTCTGTGTTAAGCAGTATTCTGGCTGCAAGACTCTAGTATTGACTTATAAGTCCTGCTCACAGGCTGCTGACTGCTGCAGGGTACTGTTCTTCCTATCAACAGGAAATTGTTCTCATAGAACAAGGGGAAAGAATGAGTGGAAATAGATTTATTAATTAGTTAATGACTACAGCATGTACTGCAGAAAATTGACTATTGGTATCTTTAAGATAATATTGTCAGAATGAAACAACTACTGCCCTGGTAACAGCATGTTCTGATTGCTTTTAAGATGTAATTTATGTAATCTATTTTATATTTGATATAATAACTTTTTATTTATTTTGTTTAAAAATTACATGCAGATGTGGAAGCACAGGTCAGTACCAAAGATGTATGACAGAGGACTTCTCATCACTGATTCATTTCTACACACACGCACGCACGCAAACATACAGACCTGAATTGCCCACTGCAGTTATAGACTCATGTTTACGATATGACATCATGATTACAGGCTACTGTTAACCAAACAAGAACAGACACAAGAACAAACAGAGACGTTTTCCCACAGAGCATACTGTAACATTGGTGATACTTTTAAAGTGAAATAATCACTCTTAATTGGCTGGCTGCACCTTCTATGACCTCACCCTCTTTAATACAGTGAATGCATGTTGGAATATGCATGTTTTTAGGCTGATAACCTCAGAGCAAAACTCACATGTTTGTACAGTGTAGCACAGTGACACAATTGTGGTTCTTATGGCTGCCAACCAAAATGTTTCAGAGACAGAGTTATTTTGTTTTTTAACCCTGTTTAAACTGTGTGTCTCACTGTTTGTATTTGACCTTTAATCACGAGTGGAATTCTTCCCTACATATCCACACTTCTCCATCTCTCATCCCTTCACGCTTTTTCTGCCCCCTTTGAATTCCACTTCTAGTGGAAAATGTTCTATTTGCATGACCAGTCCTCTTGTGGTTTACCCCATGAATGTTTATACTGGGGGAGAAAACATTCTTAGTCTCTCCCCTTCTGTTGCTCACTTGTTAAAAAAGGCATTAAGGATTCTTCACTTAAGGTATGTTCTGATGTGTTTTCCGAAAACAAAGCAATGATCCTTTTGAGGAAATTTCTGACTGCTGTTGATTATGTCTGGGCATTTTTCACTCTTATCTCAACAGCAGTGCATCATTGCACTGTTCCGCCCTGTTGACATTTGAAGAAACTGTAAACAAGGTGAGTACCGGGTGCTCAGGGGTTTAACAACAAATAGATCACACAGTCAAAGGGCTCTTCAACCGCAGTGCATCATATAAGACCAAAGAAGGGTACAAACATTCCCTGACTCAACACAATAAAGAAACAAATGATAAAAATATTTTAACCAGGTAATTTTATGTTTTTAGCCTAACTGCTGAACAGAACATCAACAATGTGAATAAAGTGAGACTTCAGGTTGTTCTGTTCCTAAAGCTCGTCGTAAGTATAAAGGGCCCATTAAAGTGATGCCAAAAAGTGGTCACTTATAAGAAATACTTGTAGTGTTATGCTGTGTGACTATTGAGTAAAACAGCATATAGCTATATCATTTTATTACAAAAACGCCACCAAAGTCTCATCTGTACTCATCTGTAATCTCTCAAGTAAACAGTCACCATGGTATAACATTTGTTTTGTTTTTCATACATTACAAAATGGTTCTGTTTAAAAGGCAAATAATTTCCTATTCATTCACAAAAAGCACAGAAGAGACCAAAACCATAGAAGAGGGGGAAAGAAGGGGAGATTTGGCACGGAAACCCGAGCTTGTTATTGACAGCGACTGCAAGGGGCATTTTTAGAAGTACGAGGGAAGTTCTCCTGCTAAGACCTGGCAACCTCATCAAAGAACATGCCCAAGGGAAACAAGTGATAAAGTGGGAAAGAGCCATTACTGGAGAAGTAATGAATACACACATATGCTCTACACGCATGTGAAGGTGCTCCCATGGTTAAACAGAACTTCTACATCACTTTGTTTCCAATTAGTTTTATTATAATGAGAACCGTGTCCTCCTGCGGCGTGTAGTGTGTGTGTGTGTGTGTGTATCTGCATCTTACAATGGTGTTTGTTTGCCCCTTCCATCATGATCCATCCAGGGTACAAATGAAGTGGTGCATACATATACTCACAGACGAGTTATATCTGTTTCCTGACAGGTTTAGAAACACATGCAGTTAGACTCTCCTGAGCTTGTTTGCAAAGCAGTTTGAGAGACATGTTTCAAAATGATTCCTGTCACTTTGTTTTCTGATTCATGTGTATTCTTGCATTTGGCTGTAGGCAGTATGAATTTGATTATCAGGATGCTGGTGTAATGTTCTTGGGTGGACACTTTGATGAAGAATGAAATGTCCCAATATGATAAATAACCAAAGTGATTGTGTAACATTAAGGAGAAATTCACCAATGGCTGTACCGCCTGAAAGACAATACTTAGGAACAGATGTGAAATTCTGTAGAGGACACACACACATGCACACAGAAGAATTACACAAATGCCTGGGTGCAGAAACAAAAGAATTTGCAGCTTCATGGCATGGGATTATTACCTGCATACACACAAATACACACATGTACGCATTGAGACGTCTCTTGGCTTCATTTCTTAGAGGCATAAAGCTATACAGGCACATCTGACACCTTACAAAACCTGGACACTATTTACCTCTCTGCCAAACCTAATGTTTACAGAACACATTGTCTCTCTGCACCTGCAAATGATTGGGGATAATTGTTTAAATGGAAGAATGTGACAGAAGATGTGCTGCTTTCCAACAGAAATGAAGTCATCTGGCCAGTATTCTCAGACAGATCCCTAACAAGACAAGTCAAACATACAGGCACATTGGCTTCCTATACAGAGAACTTCCATGCAAACGTCAGTATTGCCATTGGAAAACAGGTGTTCAGAAGCTGCAATTTAGATCAAATAAAACCCAGCTAAAAAAACTGTTTAGACGAAGAATCATGCTGGTCAGAATCAGACAGGTTTAGTGCATGGTGTAACTGGTGGACCGCTAGAGCCATTGTGTTCACCAGCAAAACTTGTGGCTGGTGAAGATGGTCAAGCCTCATAGTTCTTTTGAACAAGCTGGTTGAGCAATAAAACTCATGCTGGTTAAGCTAGTTAATTAATATGCTATAAACATATTCTGGTGACCAGCAATATTGGTCTTTCCAGCAGGCAATGCTTAGTTTGAAGTGTAAAGATGTAAAACAGCACCAACACGTGACACCCAAACTGACACCTGACACCCAAAAAAATAAAGAACATGAAGATTTGATCAGACAGTAGTCAGTCATGAGCTGACGACATTTCACAACAAAGGATAAATGCATTTGCTTACGGATTCAAATTATGTCAGTCAGCTCTGATGTGAGCGCAGACAGCGGGCTGACACATGCTGATGATGTCATTACAGGTTCAGTAGATTTAAAAAGAAAACTGGAGCTGTTACTTCACACGATTTGAGGGTGCGTGAGGGTGTGTTGACACCCATGACTGTGTGAAAGTGAAAAAACTGGAAAACTGAAATAGGATGAGAGATGTGTGTGTTTATAAACATTTGATGTAGCTAAATATGTTGAACCTTTAAGTAAACTCCTAGTCACAAATTATGATGAATGATAATGCACATAAACTTCACTTTCATCAAAATGTATGTCAGTCAGCTGACAAATATAATTATTATTAAAATAATATAAATATATTGATTACAGTACATTACTTACTTTAAACAGTTTATCCAAACATTCTGTCATCATTTAATCAGTCTTCTGTCTTTAAAAGTATGACTTTCTTTCATAGAACACAAAAAGGGAACGTTTACAGCTAAACGTCCAAGCTCTTTCCATACAATGAAAGTAAACTCTCCTGTTGTGTTCTACAGATATAGAAAGTAATAATAACAGGCTTGGCACGACATGAGAGAAAGTAAATGATGACAGAATTTATTTTGTTTGGGTGAACTGTGCCTTTAATTGAACTGGTACATGTTATAAAGATTAAATGTCAATTCAGTATATTACCCTTTGTTCTTCAAGCAGCAAAACAAAACACAAATACAAAAATATTTATGCATCCCAGTAAGGCAATGGATGCAATAGATATTTCAGATCTCTGAGTGCCACAGTATGTTTATATAAACCACTGTCTAAGATGTGTAAGATGAAGACCAGAGACACAGTGTGTTTACTCTATTCCAATTTCCATATTTACACAATATGTATAAAGAAACTGGAATGAGATCATAGAGGTGGATGTGACACACATGATCCTCACTCTGTATTAAGACATCAATACGCCCCCTCTTTTACTCCTCGCATGTCTCAGGGGCAACGTAAATGAAATGCACAACATGACAATACACTGATACGAGTATGTTGTTTTAAAGGGGACAACGAAAATACATTTAAAAAAAAACTGTAAACATTTCGAATTATAATCAAGACTATTTCAAAAGCAGTATATTCTTATGATTTGGAAAATGGTTTACAAAGAAAGAATTTTGTATGACGTTTATAGTGTTTGTTATTTGTTTGTCACTTTGGATAAAAGTGTTCACCGAATATAACTGTAGAAAGAATTACATGGATATTGATTTGTTACATCTTGGTTACATTGTCATTTGGCTGAAGTGTTAAAGTAGAATCTTCTGCTGGGATTCCCTGATCTGTATGAACTTTATGTCTAAATTTGGGCAGTCTCCCTCATGTCTCCAGAAAGCTCCTCTACCTTTAGCCAGTGTATGCAAACTATGAGAAATATGTCACAATAAATATAACTCTGGGTTATGTAACACCTGCATGTGATCATTGCTATACTGCTATACAGTGTCTCTACAGTATGTTATGTTCAGAGAGGTGAAAGTTTCTAACAAAATAAACTCTGAGTGCGCGATCTGATTTGAACTTGATATGCAACACTCCCATCTAGAGGCTAAAGACTGTCAGTCATCGTCATATATTCAAATCACATGCTGCATGGAATTCCAACATGTATCAATTACCCATCCTGACCTACAGAACACAATGTACAGGCATAAGTACGTTTTTCCAATTAAATACACAAAAATGCATAACAGACTGTTTGCAGTATACAACTGCATGTATACAACTGCTAATTTAGTTTTTGCAACCGTGTGTATACAACTGCATGTTTAGTTTATGTAAACCTGTGATTACCTTAAACGATACATTGTATTTATTTATATTTATATTTATATAATGTGCATTGTTGCAAAGCAGTTTCACAAATAAAAAGATCTTCATAAAATACAAAACAGAAGGTCTCCCCTTCACTTTATTGTCTCTTAAACCCAGTTGTCAAAAAGCAGATTTGCTTTTGAGGCTGGCCTATTTTAGAATAACGTTGAAAATCTTAGTGTTGGTCATTGTCGCCAACACTAAACCTATTCTATCTCCAGAAAAGCTGTTATGAATGTCGATATCTCTCTGTCGGGCTTTTCTCTCTCTCTTTCCAAAACCTACATATACCCCAAGAAGGTGTAGAAAGATGGAGAAAGTACTGCTGTGTGGAAAGTGTCAAGTCATGGCATGGCCAGCATTCCAGAACCTGGCTCCTCCATGCTAGCCTTAGGACTATTTATATTGACAGGATGAGGCCCGGTTGCGGTGCAAGAGGGAGAAGGAAAAGGCTTTGCATTTTCAGTGTGCAACCACCACGTCCATTAGGCCTAGTGCCTTTTTGTCTCCTTTCGTTACGCAACCCACCACACGGGCAGAAATCCTGTTCAGAAATCTACCTCCCCTGTCTGACAAACCTCCTGTTGCTGGGCTGGAAAACAGTGTGGAAAAATGTGTGTGACGATCAACCCTTTATTGGGTTAATCGGTCTGTTATGGAGCTCTGTGTTTATGCATTCTACACTCTTTAACAGACAATAAAGAATAGTTCATCCAAAAAGAAATATTTAAATGACTTCCATGGAACACAAACATTTTTTCATACAATTAACGTTAATGGGACTGAGACTACGTCACTAAAGTCCTGTCTTACATCTTTTGTGCTCAATGGAAGAAAAAGTCAAAAAGGGTCAGAACTGAGTTAGAACTGACACAATAATCTGCATCACTGTGATTTAAACTACAAATAAAGACAATGGCTTTATTATCATTAGTGTTGCCTTTAATTAAAATTTAATTTAAATCCAAATCTTGAATGTGGAGCATACAGTAAATCTGTTGTAAATTAAGGTTTCATTTAAATTAAGATGCAATGAAAATAAAACTGGATCAGGGTTGCATGTTAAAAAAAGCTGAAAAGTGATATTAGTCAATCTAATTCTAGTCACAATCTAATCAATTCTAGTGCACAATTTGTACACTACATTGTGGAAAAAGGCTGCTCAAGGCAGAAGTAAAATTGTTACATCCTACTCATTGTTACATCCTACTCAATGTAACAATGTTTGTGTGAGAACAAAAAGAACCTAAACTTGACATTCAAGCAGTACACTAATTCCTCTGGTGAGACAGTATAATGAGACTGCACATAAAGTCGTTTGACATCACTAATTTCTTGTAAAACTTTGACACGTCGCAATGTGGAACATTCAGGTGGCAGTTCACCATCAAGAATATCTTACATGTTAACATACCCAGCACTCATCCCATCAACTGTCTCGAATTATTATCTTAATCTCACTGTGCTCAGTGCCAATGTTTCTTAAAGTTTATTAATGTGTTGGGGTGTGGGGCACATAGGAATACATCAACAGTTTTCAATGCTTGCAAAACCCATGAGAAAAAGCAGAAACCACTTTCACACTGCTGGAATATATTGGAATTGCTCATTTTCCTGTTAAGACAATCAACAAATACGGTTCCAAGTTGGCTAGTGAGCTTGAATTCCTAGACATTAGGACTTTGATAATGACCTAATTTTGCGCTCCCTCAGATAAACTTGGATTGTTGTCTGCATATCATTTGCAGGAATCATTCTGAGATTTCACAGTATTGAGGAGTCACTTCCTTTAGGAGAAAGCACCAGGAGTTTGGCCCACCACCATCTAGGCTGCACTGGCTGCAACAGATTTTCTAAAAATAGCATCTGTTTGTTTCTTAACTTTCCAGCATTGGCGGGATAAAAATGATCAAATTCCAGAATGATCAAGCAAGAGTTGCCTCAGTACATTCTTTGCCAAAATAGTGATCTCATTCATACAGTAAACCACACTGCAGGTATGACTTTGATGGGTATGTTTATAGGCACCCTGTTTCTCTCTTTCTCACATCTCTCGTTCTCTTTCGGTTAACTTTATTAAAAAGCAAAGGGTGAGAAGTGCAGCAAAAGCCCCTAAACGAATTTGTCATAAGACATAATTTTTGTCAGTGCAATACCAAAACAAGACCAACAAATCCTCAATGTGGATGTTCTATAATGTTTGCTTTGACAAAATCTAGTAGACAAAAACAGTCCTATTTTAATGGATTTGCATATTAGCAGCACAGTAATGTTTATTAAAAGTTGAGTAGCTTAAAACCATGGTTTTTGTACCTGACTAGTGGGAAGGGGTTCCCGGTCACTCTGCATTCCAAACGGATAGGGCTACCCTCTGCCACTTCCTGACTCTTCAATTTCTGAGTGAAGCGTGGAGGAGCCATGGGTTCATCTAGATTAACCTCTCGTTCTTGATGCTCAGCCATATCTGACCCAACAGCAGCCTGGTCCTGGTGTGAGCCTTTCTGCTGGGGCTCTGAGGAAGAGGACGATGATGAAGGTGGCTGAGCCTGTTTTACAGCCAGCCGGTGGCTCCTTGGAGACAAGTAGCCACTGTCAGGTGATGAGGATTCCTCATCACCTTGGTGATCTACACGTGTGGAGCCTTTGAAGATAGAAGAGAGCTCCTCAATGAAGGTTGCTGCTCGGCTACAGAATTCAGTAGCTGACGTGGCTCGCTCATTGAGCTCCAGACCTCCATGGACTAGCCGGGGTCGGTCTTGCTTATACACTGGTGTGATGGATTTTTGGCAGACAGACTTTTCAGGTGATTCAGGTGCAGTCCTTGTCTGGTTAGGCCTGCTGAGTAGCATGCTCTGATTGGACATGACTTTACCTGATGCTGCTGTGCTATCAGCTGACTGAGACATTTGGGTTAATGCCAAATCTGGGAGGGTGTGGTCTTTGGTTTCTGAGTAAAGGGGAAGGTGCTCTGTGGGAACTGGGGGTTCATCTAGGTCATCTGGGTCTCCTGCATCACTCATGGCTTTTTGGGCCAAGTCCAAACTGAGGTTGATCTCATCTTGGCTCAGGAACGCGGAAAGTTCTGGAAAGTCCCCATCCCCACTCTCCAGGTCTGCCATAGAGTCAAAGTAAACCTCACCATCAAAAGATGTCCCCGAAGCCACACCCCCATCTCCCTCCATGCCCCCTGAAGGACATGCCTCTTTCATCAGCACAGAGAAAGGGACTGTGTCATTCCAGCCTTCGTCCTCCATCCTGCACCAATAAACAACCAAATACACAAAAAGACACAGGTGAAAAAAATAACTTATTCTTATACAAAACATATTGTGCAATAAGTTGTTCATGTTGTGCTCATACAGTGGCCCTAAATTTATTTGAAAATAGTATGAATGTCTGCATTATATACCAAAATATGCAAGGTAAAAAAATTTATTTGTTTGTAAATAAATATAACACAAGCGCAGCTTTCAAGCAAACCATTTTAAAAAATGGTTTATAAGCTTAATACAATTTCGATTAATAAAATACAATACTGTGTTGTTCAAAATTAGCCCCATCTGGGTATCAAACATAAATGGAACAAAGTTGATGGATGGTTGGTGGATTACATTTGTGGTTACTGTGGTTGGACACCTGCATGGTTGTGAACGGGGAAATAATTTTATACTTCTACTACAAATGACCCTATTGGACCAGTAATTTCAAAAATAGCTTAAAAATGTGAAGTCAGTTCTGATTAAAGGTTTAGCAATAATTGTTATTGTTAATGTTTTAGCAATAATTAATTGTACTTGGTTTAATATCTACTGAAATGAAATGTAACATTTTTAAATGACTCAAATGCCTATACCTTTTGGAACCACTGTATACATTGCTATATATTGTACAATTCTCCTCCAACTCGTTACAAAAACCCTAGTACACAACAAACTAATGTCAACACACAACAGAACAGCTCATGGCATTGGTAGTTGTGGTATGATGACTCAGGGTAACATACAACATACACAGCTGTCAGGCATTAGCAAAAGATCATCATGAGGCCCAACAAGGTATGCTTGCCATTTAACTCTGTTGCTCTCTTTATCTCTCTCATTCCCTCATCTGTCTGGATCTTTCTATTGTTCCATCATTTAGCTCTATTTTTTTCATTGTTTAAGAATACTGCTTCTGGAGATGCCCTGGTATTGTAAACTTGTGGTATTTCACTAATCTGACACATCCCATTCAGGTCATAGTCTCTATAAATGAGCTGACGAGTTGAATCAGGTGCTTTAGATAAAGAAAACATCTGAAATATGTGCAAGAAACCTAAGGCTAGTCAGTCAATGACTAAACAGGCAGCATTTTTGTATACATTAAATAAATATAAAGTATGATGTTTTCAAGCAAACAAATATTTAATGCCTAAAATACTAGAAATGTATTCATTAGTTTAAGTCTAATTTAAGTTAGTAGGTAGTAAGTTACACTATATTTGAATTTTTTTTATTGAATTTTCATTTAATGCCATATCAGCAACAACGACTAAGTTGGACTTAAGTTTAAAATAAGGTTAAGATCAATTTACTAATGTCACATTTTAACCGCTTCATCACACACCATTTTGATTCTTTCAGCCAACGTTAAAAATTGTCAAAGCATTGTGGGATGTCATAGACTGTGAAAGATAAAATTATTTTTCCTATGAAAACCAACAGATAAAGGTTTCTTAGTAGAGAGGTTACACAAACATTGAATTTGGATGTGCCTTGTTGCAGTCCTACATTTGTAGGAAACCATGAAGTTCTGAGGGCCCCCAGGAGCCAAATTTTAAAAATACCTATTTTCTTTCCGCTTAGCATTTTACTTATTTTTAGATTTAATAGATTTTTCATGAATGTAAATCTATGTTTTATTATTTATAGACTGACAAGCTACTTCATCACTCTGTTTAATAACTTGACTTTAACTAGCAGAATAAGAAGAGAAAACTCAATCTGACAGTGATTAATTGTGTTCTCAATAACCTGTGGAGTAATAACCCTTTGCCATAATTCAGGGAAAGTGTTTGGTCTGACATACCACACTTTGGTGAAACATTAATTTGAGACAGGGTATGCAGCATAGCAATGCTCATCAAACACCAGATCAGGTCTCTGAGAAAACACCTCAGCTCAGGGTACGCGTCAGGGGAACTGGCCGGTGTTTGTGAATGCTCTGTGTGCATGTATGAGACACATTAATGCGTCCCTGTAAACTTTATGGGAACAAAACCTTTCCACTGTGAAACGTTGTGTTTGTACATGTAAATGTATTATTTATAGTCTATTCATTGAGAGAAGACAGTGTTGCATTGTTGTGTTGCAAACATTGTAGTGTTGCAAACATTATTGCTATGTTTACATAAAATTCACAAAAAATGACCAGGTGTTGTATGTAAAGGTGCGCGAATGTGTGTGTTTATGAAGAGACATAAGAGTATGACTTTCTCTCTATCATGGCGTCCTGCAGCCCAGCTGTTGTTATTTTTAATCCTCAAGGGCTGTGTTTCACAGCAGCAACACCCTCCCAAACCAACAGTCCTTTTATACTCACAAGAACACACACACACACTCCATCTACATTATTTATGTGGAAATTATAGCATCTCTGTTCTGTATTGAAGAATTATAGTTAATGGAATATGAAAGGTAATTGACAGGCCAAACAATTATAAAAAGCCACGACTGACATATTTATGCGCATGAGTTTCCATCTCTGTTGTAAGCAGTTACATTTATTTTTTTAGAATCAGATGAGAATGTGAACATATTTTGAAATAACGAAACAAATTTACAATAAGACCAAAGAGCTCAGTAAATACCATTAATTTTACATTACATTAAATTACAGTAATTATATCATTTAGTTGAATTTAATGTTTTGTATTACCAAAATGCAAATAACAGACACTGGCTCTTCTAATGCTAGACGAACAGAAAAGTCAATGACAAACAAATAAAAACAAACTTAGTTTTTTTTACCTTAAGTCAGTTTCTGCAAACGTCCGTCTCCGTCTGAAGGTTCCAGTTTTTCTGAAGTTTTGTATGCCAGAAAATGAGAAAAGATGTGTCGTTTCTCCTCAATGAGTTGTGGGTGTTACTTTCCTGTTTTTCTTCGTCTTTGTTTTCTATGTTAGAGCGCTCTAAGGTGAGTCTGTTTGAGCGCTACACTGTGGCTGCAGAGTGGCCTGCTGTCCCATCTGTCTTGGGCCCTGACCGCTTACTGAGCACCGCTAAATTTGGCCCCTAGATCAAGTTACACAGCAAGAAAGAGACACACATACACACACACACAGAGAGAGAGAGAGAAAGAGAGGTTGGGCAGTGTAGCATCCATGTGCTTGCACCACATCAAAGTAACACATATATATCATGTCTATATCCACAAAGGCAAGTAAATGCATTTTGCAGACATACACAAACTTGACTTTTTGAACTCTTCAAAACTAACCACTAAAGCAGTGTTTGATATTCAAAATACATTTAGGGCATGTATTAAACATTTTCAATGCCATTAAGAGAAGAGCAAGCACTGCAATTTCATTCACATTTATTTGTCAACAATTTGTTTTGTTTAATTTAATAATTGACTACTCCAGGAAACTTACCAGTCATAGCGAATGCAGATCTTTTTTATATCTAATCTAATTTATATAAAGTGCTTTGTCAAATACACTGTTACAGATAAAGATATGGCAGTTTCAGATCCAGCGTGTGTGCCAGTACCAAAGCGTCTTAATTTAACCTTATATCAATAGCTCATTCCCCAAATACACTGTCATCCCAATAAGACACCCTGCCATTAACTTTATATAGGAATGAGGACACAACAAATAACAGTTCTACTACTCCGATCTCCTTCTAGAGTTTACAAGCACAGAAGTTCCATTGGCAGACAATGAAGTCATTGCCCACTGTCTATACTTGAAGATATACAAAGATCAGCTGCTTCAAGACTTTATGACACCCTCTCTGACTGACCTAGAACCAATTTACCAACTCCTTTATTATGAACACTCATAGCTCTCGCTTTGAGTAAAATTACATTACGTCAGTTTGTTAAACTTTTTGCTGGAGGTGATTGAGATGAAGGGCAGATGAATGAATGGTGCACAGGAGTCTATTTCAGGACCCTTATCACATTCACTTCATAAACACAGACAGCACACATCTATTCCTGTTTCTCAACAATCCATCCGCTGATTATAGTTAAGCCTTACTGACAGCAACTTGAACATACATACCACTGATGACTAGAATGCATGACTCGAGTGTATGGCTACCAGTATCTAGAGCATTACATAGGCAGTGCAAAGGTTGTGTGTTTGTTCCCAAGGAACACACACACACACTGATAAAATGTATACCTTGAATGCACTTTAAGTCACCTTGGATAAAAGTGACATATATAAATGTAATGTAAATGTTATACTGGATAACTGCCTGATATGTCCACACATACCAATATATATACTTCATGTTTACCATTTACAATTAGCATCTGCACTTTTAAAGATATACTTGAACATATACCATACATGCTAATATTTGTATATGTACTACCTCGTAAATATTATCTTAAACAATCATGACTTTTTTGGTTGAAAATAATCACAAGAGTTATTGAGCAAGGACACAATAGAATTGTGTTCAAAACTCGTCTCCTTACCTTACCCCGATTTGCAATGGTAAGTTTATAATAATGATTTATAATTTAAGCTATAATTTGTAACCTGCAATTTTATGTTTTAAACAGAGATGGTGATAAGGAGAGAAAAAAATACCTGTTTTAATTATATTTATCTTTAAATTCTGTTTACTTGATATTTATATTATTAGTTAATACTTCCTGTAAAAAAACCTGTGTCTAACATAAACCATTTTAATTTACAAATTGTCTTAGACATCTGTACACATAATAAATAAACTTTAAACTTGATAATCAACAAGAAAGTCTTTCTCTGTTTTTTCATCTTTCCTTTTGTGACTTTTTTTTTAAATGTTCATTTGCCTTTTTGAAGTGTGGTTTGGCTATTTGGGGCTTCTGTAGTCAGCATGTCACTGATTTGTTCTTATTTGTTATTTTTCATTTGCAGTGAAGAAACATCAGATGAAGTCACAAACCTTTTGGGGTAAGTGAGGTCAGTGTTGTCTTTGTCCTGATTGGTCCAAGCTTAAGACTTTCCTGGTGCTGTATTTTAACTGATGTGTTACATATGTTTTGCAGACTCAATATCCTTGTGGTGGGTGGGCCCTCTGGATTTGTAGAACTATATGCATATGGGCTATATAAGATTGCAACGTTAAGTGGGGTAAAATATAAAATCTCCAACATTTCTATGTTGTTCCAGACTACATCTTCTATATCTGTCTTGTTCTGTTCAATGTTTCTCAATTAATCTGACATTTGCTGTTATTTTATCCATACATGCTGAAACAGCATCACTCAAACTCCAGGAAATAGCCTCTTTATTACATTTACAATACATTTATGCACTTAGCCGGTGTAGATTTAGCTGGTTATACATTTTTTCAATTTGTATGTTTCCTGGAATCAAACCTAAGGAAATAGTGATTTTGCATATAATGCTCTACCAGTTGTGCTACAGAAAAATCTATTGAAAAAGGATAGTTCACCCAAAAATGAAAAATTATTTACCCACCCTTGTGTCATTCCAAAGCTATCTGACTTTTTTGCTTCTGAGGAGCACAAAAGAAAATCATACACTGAGCATCGTACATTGAGCACAAAACCACTGAGACATTTCTCAAAATATCCTTTTCCTGTTCCACAGAAGAGAAGTCATACAGGTTTGCAATGACATGAGAATGAGTAATTGATTGAAGATTTTTGTTATTGGGTGAACTATTCCTTAAGCTAGAGGAACAGCTATTGAGCTGTAGAAAGAACTCTTTACAATAAATGCATTAAGTCCCAAATAAGTGTATGTGGCTGTTATTTATTGAAGTTTTTTGTTGTTGCAGCCTGCATGTGGTTACAAATTGCAGGTAAACAGAGTGTAAACAGGTTGAATCACAGTTGTGAGTCAGTAAGGACTATTGGGTTACATGTGGCATCTCTGCATTGTATGGAATGTAAGAGTGCAATAAGTTGGAAGTTGCATTTGGAAACTGGGCTGCTTTCTTCATGTTTACCTGAGTTGACTAAGATGGCATGCAAGTTCACGCATATTTCCACACTGCAACAGGTGAGTGTCTTCATGGGCATGTTATGTTATACAAATCTTTTCTTCTCTTCAACCTTTTTGTGGTCTGTCTTGTAGTATCTGCGTCTCCTTATCTTCTGTATGTGTAAAGCGTGGGAAGACATTCCACGGAGATCCAAGGCAGATGGATCTCCGTCTCACCAAGTTTGTTCAGGTTAGAGGTCATCACACCCCAGCCAATCATAAACAAGCAAACATATGATATCCAATAGGGTAGCAACATAAAGCCTCACTTGTAAACAAAAAGCTTTCTCTTAAAAGCCTCACTCAGAAAATGCTTTTAATAAATGCTTATCAATTAAATGTGTTAAATGCAATTAATTCTAAAAACTAAAACTAAAATTAATTAGTCATGTTCCCTCACCTGTATGTAAATTATGCAATAAAGAGTTTTTCGAACATCTGAGCAATTCTAAAATTACCTCAAGACACAACAACACACAGAACTTTTCTCATCAAATTTTAATATGTAATTGATCTGATTATTCAGCAGTATGCTACATATTTGATTAAAGAAATTTATTGATTGACAACCCTAGTGTAAATTAATTCATGTTTTGTTAAGCATGTAATCATGGTAGTTGTCTCGTTTTGTTGTTAATTACTGTCTTCAGTGTTACACAGTGTATGGTTTCTCTCTTGGTGAATGTTGGTTACAGGAAAAGAACAGAAGCACTCAGGTTCAGGATGAATTTCTGGAGCTGCTGCTATGGGGCCATGCAAGGTAGATATAATTTAGTTTAAACGTTAAATTTAGTGTAGGTTATCCAAAAATGAAAATGATCCCTTTTCTTACCCTTTCCTGACCATCATATAGGTTTGTAATGACATGAGGGTGAATAATGTAAATAATGAAAAAAATTGCATTGTAATATTTTAAAGTTTCTTATTTCTTGTCCTATTTTTTTACATTTACATTTATGCATTTGGCAGACGCTTAAAACGACTTACATTGCATTACACTATACATTGTTTCTGAGTATGTGCAACCCCTGGGATCAAACCCATGACCTTGGGGTTGTTAACGCCATGCTTTTATCACTGAGCTACAGGAAAGCTTAGTTGTAAAACGAAAGCTTAGTTAAAAAAACTAAGCTTGTTTAGTTGTAAAAGCTACATCATGCTTGCGTTTGTTCTAAATATCCAACAGGGGGCACCATATGACCTTTGGCTTAAAGTTGAAGCTAAATGAATGTTTTTTTAAGCCCTGAACTTCAGGCTCTTTTTATGAACCAGCTTACAGTTATGGTAGATCTATCTGAACTTAACATCACTGCCTGCCTCACTGCATTATGTGCTGCCATTACTCACACGATTATTGTCAACTTTATTTGGTGTTACAGTATTATTTTCTTAACTGCTTAGGGTTTGAAGATGTTGGTTCAGTCTATTGATTCTTCCTACTCCAGCATCCAGAAACATGTTATCATAAACTCTTCACCTCCAGAGGTGTGCATAGCAGATAAATAGAGGTTATTTATTTCATCTTTATTGTCCATTCGTGTAACAATTTGTCTTTGGCCCCTCCCTCATGGTGCAATAGAATAAACATGGATGCAATACATAATGCTCACTTTTATACAACAGAAAAGCAACAATGACTGTGTTCATTGAGTGTTTTGTTGTCCCTACAGTGGCTCAGTGGTTCTCTCTTTGAGAGAACGACTGAACTTACAGAAACCAGCTGCAACCAGCTCCAGCTGTGTTCTAATGTACACACACACATAGACAGATGGTAACAAAAACACAGAAGACGCAAAGAACTTACATCAGCACTGAAATTCTGATGGGGTTGGACACATGAACTTAACTACACCAGTTTTACTCATGTTTTGAAACTTTATAATTTGGTATAGCTACAGTTGCTGTCTGTTTTCAGCTCTATAATGTGGGTTGGGTTAATTAGAGAGTGTGTATCAATTTTTGTCACACAGAATACACACATACACTGCAATATGTTCTTACAGACCACAGCAAAAGATCCTGGCTAAATCTTAAATCTCCCCTCTGTAATATACAAACATTATGTTTCCCAAAAATATAAAACCTTTCCTATTTCATAGCGTTGACGTAAACATGCTGTCCTATTCTCTTTTGCAATGAATGTTCTTATTTACATACACATCTATTATTAAAAACAGGGTAGACTATTTTTTTCTGAATTTTTTTTGCTTTTGTTATGAAATTCTCTTTACATCCTGATAGCAATCGCTAAGTACAGTGGTCTAAATATATTTTATCAATATAAATCTTCTGTGGCAGAAACAGGACCAAAAAATGTTCATCCAATTATTGTATTAGGTCAGAATGCAATGATAGGATGTCCTAAATGTATGTGTTCATGTTTTTGAAGGATTAAGGTTGGGTCTTATGCTTTCAAAGCTAGCTTGCAATGGCTATCCCCTCCAGAATTGCCTGCTCATTCCCTTATTGTCTCATAGCACATCTGTCATATATAGCATAGCCATGTAACAGAACCATTAACTACATTAAGTGCAGCGTTTAATCCTGTTTGCGGTCTGGTCTTTCCTTAACACTAATGATTCTGACTCCTAATCATATACCCCTGTTTGTTTCAGGAGGTCATTGGACAGTCAGTAAAAC
>JAZGTI010007571.1:0-20567 GCA_036877585.1 Botia kubotai | reverse complement strand
AAGGTCAGAAATGAAGTACTAAAAATGATATAAGGTGTAAATATTGTGAGGCTCTTAGCAGGACACTGTTGTTTACCTGGAGAAAATATCACCATGTGAACTCTGATGGCCTTCCTTCAGTCCTTCCTCTCCGTATGTGTCATACTGTTTTCTTTTCTCCTCGTCTGAGAGCACCTGTGTTCAGAAAGGACCATCAGAGTCCTGCTTTCACCAACAACACGGTCGTCATCATTACACAACAACAGCGCTGCCTTCCTTCCCATGACAACATGACACGACAAAGCCTCACAGATTCGCACTAATATACAGAATTTATGATCTTTATATTGGAAAATAACTGAGCACTGAACTAAACAGAAAATAATGTATTGTAATATTTCTGCACACAGCAAATATAAACGCTCTACAAACCACGCTTGGGCTCCACGTCATACCGTCATTGAATAGTAATAAGAATGCTTCAACCAATCAGAGGCGGCCACACATTTCCTGCAACCAATCAATCTCCTCCATCCGTTTCTAATAACAACGGTCACGCTTGTTATATTCGCGGATGTTCTTTTGAGGCTTCATTCAGAAATATTTATAAATCGGTAATACTGTAAATACGGTAAGCCATTCCTTGTCCTATACCTAGACATATCGCCTTATTATCTATAATATATCCAGAAACATATTATATCAAGTGTAGCACAAACGTGAGCGTAACGGGAAGAAAGGCGTGTAAAATAACTGTATAACCCATCATACCTCGTAAGCTGCTCCAAGGTCTGCAAATTTGTCCTGGGCATTTGGGTCATCAGGGTTTCTGTCTGGATGAAGTTGCAGTGCTAGCTTTCTGTAAGCTTTCTTAATATCTTTAACCGATGCTGATCGACTGACTCCCAGAATTTTGTAGAAATCTCTCCTGCAATAACACATATAAATGAAGCATACAATTCATACATTAATTCACACTCATGAGCAAATCAGTCAGACATCTGTTTGACATTGTCCTTTGACAGCTTTTGATATATAAGAAACATAGACATTTATATAATCATGTCGAATAGTTCTTATGTGACAGTAGACAAGTTATTAGTCTGCGTATACAATTGCTTAACATCTCACATATTTTTTATTTTATAAAACATGCAATAAAAATGACAAAAGAATAGAATTTGACTTTGAGTAGTTTATGACAAGCTTAAAACAGCACGATGCATAGCCAGTGGCGTAGACCAATCACAGTGAAACGTGTACCAGTGCGTTTAATAGCACTTACACTAAAATAACACCATGTCTACTTACCCGGACAGTACTGTAGATATCACGTATAAAAGCAGAATACACACACTGGACAGTTTCATTCCTCTGACAGCCATGAGTCTCTATTTGTTTCAGAAATGCGATAAAACACACCGGCTTTCTGTGTGCTGTCTATTAAAACGCTCTTCCTGCTCTTGAGCGCAGGTCCCGCCTCAGGAAGTGACATAAAAGTTATATGCAACTTAAAAGCCTGATTCACAAAGGTAGGTTTGTAAGAATAATCTATTATTTCAGCTATCGGGTCAGAAAGGCTTTCGGCCAGTGAAATATGCTATACTAAAATCCAAAATAAAATGAGGATCTCAAAGGAGAAACCATCACACATATTAGAACTTTTTCCACAGCCCATCTGAAATAGTTTGTGCTACAGACATTTCTGAAGGATCTGAGCAAAGTTACAAACAAAATACATTTTTGAGCTTTTTTCCATCATAAAAAACAAATGCACAGAGTCTGAGCTTATGCCGTTTCCCACGAGGATGTGTAAACTACAGAGAGACAGCCACGTTTAGAGAACAGACAACAGAACCCAGAAGAAAGAAAAAAGACAAGAAGAAATAGAAGCAGTCACACTGGCAGATGTTATTACAGGTCTCCTCAGGCAAGACACCAGGTCCTCGTATGCATGTGCGTCACACTGACAGACATGATGTGAATGCCGAGAGACAGCTAACACAGAAGGGAAGGGGAACTTTCTTCTAAAACACAGTATATCAGTTCAAGTTTGATTTGTACACAGAATATGCCTGCAAGCTTTTTCATTATACACTGCCTTTAGAAACATGGATGCCAGAAGTCTCACATTTGATTTATTTTTGTTTTTGACATCACATTTGAGTGACAGAATACAGTCATATTACGAGGAATATTTCTATAGATGTTAAGCTGGTCCCCTGATCCGATGAATATGTGAACTTACCACTGCACGACAGCACAGACTGTTTACACTGTTCTTAAAATTCTTTAATATCATATGAGGAAAAGAAATCAAAGTTTGAATTAAAATCACAGTTATTACACCTTCAGAGTTCTGGGTGTAAAACATGAGCTTGCTGCTTGACTCTTAAACCTAAACTCTTAAATCTCTGGTCTACAGTCTCATGCGTTATTGATTATGACACTGAGTTATGTCTGGCATACAGCAGAATAATCAACATTTCTGACCTGCAATGCAATTGTATGAAACATTTTGTCTGACACGTTTAAAGCTGTTGTCAATTTCCCATCAGACCCTCTAGCCATTTTAAAGCTAATTAATTATGCAATTTGAATCATTTGCATTTAATAATTAGCATCTGCTAAAAACATTGATCAACTTTAGAAGTGCTCCATGGCTTTGCTCTGTTTTATTAAACAGAATTCTACCTATTAAAAGTTCAATGAAATCTAATACTGCAGTTGCTTCCTATGAAACTTATGAATGTACAGTAGATTAATCTTCAAGTACTGTCCATGGTGCTGAATTCTTTACATTTAGAAACAGTTGTGTATATAGAAGGAACTGATAAACATGATGCTGTTTTTATAGGTGCTCATTTAATATCACATTTGAATCATGCATATAAATAAAGGTGAAAATAAAGCAAGATAATGTTGAGAAGAAACAGAGAGAAAAGCTTGTTAGAGAAAAACAGATGGTCCTTAAATTCAACAAAAGACCCAAGGGAGCAAATTCTGTGTACACACACACATGACCCAAACCTTTCATGTGCCAGTGTGGGGTTCTATATGCCTATATATATAGAGAGAGAGAAAGAGAGAGAGAGAGAAGCAAAACTTTGTATTTTGTATCAACAGAGGTAACAGCGCTGCACTCTCTTCTGCTCTGCACACAGACACACACAAAGCAGAATTAAATGAAAGTATTTGGGGGTTCCATTCTGTCACATCATAGCAGATGGTGTCCAGTTCAAGCCAGGTGAGTACAATCCCTGGAGAAAAGGTGGAGGGAGAGAAAGAGACAAGCTTAAAGGAGCAAAGACGTCGACTTCTCTCAACATCTCCCTCTTTGTGTCAGTTATTTACACCTCAGAGATTGTTCCTCAGATTCATTCCTTCCACCCTGAAGTGCATACACACATACACCTGTGACACACACGTGACACACACAGTCACTGACACACGGAATTTCAGAGTGTGGAATCAGTGAACATCTTGTGTGCATCTGCATAACAATTAGAAGCATGTTAGATCTTTTTTATTAGTGGGGTTGTCAAAGTCTTCGAAAGCTTCTCATATATGCAGGTGCTGTGATAGACCTTTCCAATCATCTGTGTGCATCTACACACAGATTTGCCTCCAAGATCTCTCGCAGGTGCAACACGGGCCTCAGGCCGGCCTGGTACCCTATCTTCCTGTTCATCACCACCCCTGTCTCACACACAAACTCTGCCCCCCTCCTCGAAGGTCCAGCTGATCTCCACCTGATCCCAGTTCAGGGGGGAGGAGGTGATGCTCTGACTTGAGCTTTCCCTAGAGAGGTGAGAGAGAGAAAATATATTCCATCCCATCTGTCCCTCTCTTTCTATGTCTCATGCAGGAATATTACTTCTGTGTTTTCCAATCAACTTAAACATTCCAGAAAAAACACCCAAACATGTTCAGTGTCATTGAGAATCATACAAATGCATTGTATGCATGTGTATAGGAATAAATATGTAGGGCTGTGCATGTGTGTGTCGAGGGCAGCACATGCAGCCACAGCTGAGCTCAGGTGTCCAGGGCTGAGAAACTACAGCTGGCTCTCACTGGAGCCGGAATGGGAGTCAGTCAGACAGCTGAGTTTAGACTCCCCTCACTCAACAGTTCATGTTCAAACTCATTTCTGTCTCCTAAAAAGCACCCTCCTGAAATTAGGTCACTAGTGTGATATGCTAATGAGACAATGAATGAGATGTTGACTGTACTATTTTTATGTTTAAGTGTGGACATATAAAAATAATCGCAGTCATTTCAAAATTAACCTCTTAGTTTTCTGTAATTTCTTTAAAAATGTTATTTTGTCTAAACACAAGCTTGAATTCTGAATGTTTTGTAATCTGTGAGACAGATTCACATTTAGGGACATTTAAACTGTTATCAGCTGAACTTCTGTTTTCAGTCAGATGTCATGAGATCAGGACAAGCAGCATTAAGTTGGATTAAGTCTTCACAGTATTTAAATGGTCACAGAGTCCCACAGGTTGTATGCTGGGATCCTTGCTCTATATTATCATATATCTGATTTACTGAAATGAAAAGCATTGTAAATATGGATGCGTGTGTTTGTGCTTCAAATAATCATGCATCAAAATTTATCCAGCAGAAGGGATCCTTATTAACCAAATGCTTGGAAACCATCCTTCAGACATAACTAAATCAGTCTTAACCAAATGACGTAATGACAATCATTACAAACTGCATCCTCACACATAACATCATGTATTATATAGATACACTTACAAATACTGGGTTTTTTATTATGTCCCTGTTGGATCAAATAAGGACAAACCCAACCATTGGGTTAAATTTACCTGCAGTAAATTATAGGTTAACCCAGTGGTTCAGTTTGTCCATGTTTTAGCCAACCATGGGCTAACACAACCCAGCATTTTTAAAGTGTGATATTGCATAAAGGACACATGACATTTGATTACATTTATGCACTGGCAAACACTTTAAACAGTAAACTCAAGCTATACAGTTATCAACATGTGTGTTTCCTGAGAATGGAACCAGTGGTTTTAGTGTTGCTAGCACCACGTCCTACAAATCAAACTACAGGAACATGAGCTTCACTTATCCCCTCAAAATAGGCACCAGTCAAAATACGCCATCCTGCTAATAGTATCACCTCTTGATGCCTAACTCCTGTTTACCTCCATGTCCTGCCCTCTATTTTTATCTCTCTCTCTCTTGTTCATAGTCCTCCATTGGCCCTGGGTCAGGCATCCTGCTTTCATCCATCTTTCCATCCACCCAATCATCCTTCTAGCAACATCAGCCAGCTGCCCCAACACACACACACACACACTTTAATTCAGTCAGTGTGGCTCTTGCCCCTTTCCAAAGTAATGCCCAGATCTAAACACATGCACCAGGCAAGAGAGGGCAGCACGGGGGGATGGGTGAGTCTGGAAGCCATATGCCTCCTCACATTTGACTCTTTTATTTATATGTGTATGTGTGAGGAAGAAAGGAATGGGCTGCAGCAGACCAGCTGACTTTGTCCACAAACAGAGGATCAATACAAGAGGCTTTAAAGAGGTAGTTCATCCAAAAATGTAATTCATCATTTACTCATTTCAAACCTGTATGTCTTTTTTTGCTTTTCTCAAAATATCTGCTTTGTGTTTCACAGAAGAAGTCATACAGGTTTAGAATTACATGAGAATGAGGAACCATGTTCATTTTGTGTGAACTCTCCCTTTAATGAAATCTAATGTCTCATCAGTCTGATGCACTTTAACATCAGTTTGATATGTGAATCCTGTCAAATTGAGAAGATTTCATCAAACTTTGTGTTGTGTTCTTTCTGATTATATTACAGGGGTTTTGTTGATTCATATGCACTGACTTAAACATTCTTCCTTTATAAAATATCAGAGTGGCTCTACTGGTAATTGATGTGAATGTTATATTTAATGGGCATCCTGTCCTTTCACAGGCCTTTCTGAGTCTCATGCCCATTTACCTTCAGATGATAATTAATAAGCTTACCACAATTTTGAGATCAGCTGCCTCTCCACATACAGATGAATTTGACTGCAGAAACAGAGAAAATTTTACCAGGTAATAAAAAAAGATTTGTAAAAGATTATTAATGAATACTCACACAATTATTTGTTGGGAAGTATTAATGTTGATGAATGTATTTGATGAGATTCAGTGTTTTGAGAAAGCTTTCAGCTGATTTAAAAACAGAAAAACAGAGGTTATTTTACCACTTTCAGATTCAGTTGCACCACAAGGCCTTCTGTCAAATCTTCTCACAGCACTTCTAAGGTCTCTTATTGTGCAACAGTTTGGAGGTTGTGTTTACCTGCACACATCATGCATAGCTGCTGATTCTGTAGCTCAAAGTTATGGCTGGCATTACTGTAGTCTATCTGACAACTGCTGTTCTTGCTCCCTGATTAGGTTTAGAAGACCTGCCTTCCCCGTGTGGAGCTGCTGTACTTCCATATTACTTGCACTTTTATATGATTGACTGCAGTGAGATATGTTCCCTGATTTGTGCCCCTCCACAAACATATCTCTTATTTGGTCTGAATGCTCTTTTGTCTTCATTTTGGCTTGTTGGAAAGGGAAGTTATTTCTGCTCATTTAAAACACATGATCCACAAATCTGACACAAAAGTGCAGGCTAGGTAAATTGGAGAAGTTTATAGAATAATATATTTATATAATAAGTTGATCTAGAAATTGCAAAGTTGCAAAATATGACACAATAAATTATATCATTTGGAGCTGAATGGATTTAAAAGACTGAATTTATGATTATGACAATTTCCAAGTCAACAGACAGAATTAATCAAACATTCTGTGGTCAAGAAAGAGTGTCACGATATTTTAAGTAATAAAACTGATGTTTTTGCCAACTGAACTCGGTATCTTTAACTTCCATCATGTTAGTTGAAGTGTTTTCAGGAAACCCACGCGTTACTGGCAACCCAGCTTGTTGAAAAGCTGCAGCCTGGGTCTGAGTGGATGGAGGAAACGAGGGGGTGGGATGAGGGTGTGACTGACGTGGGAAAGTGCAGAAAGTGAATGATTTGTAAGAGAGAGAGAGAGAGAGAGAGAGAGAGACAGCACCACATTCTCCCTCAGTTCGCACTACATGGAATGAGTCAGTGGAATGATATGTCACATCATCAGACACACGGGAAAGGCACACGTGGATGTCCGACAGCAGGAGGACCGGATCTTAATCCACAGAGCGCGTGAACAACTGACAACACTTTCTCATCGAAACGAGCTCATATGAGGACGCGTGTCCATTGTTATCAAGCACGAGTCAGAGGGCATGGTCTACATTCATCACTATTCTTTGAGATTGCTAATGGAAATTTCATCCTATAACAACACAAATCTACACTATCGATCTGAGTATTAATATCAAAGAATAAAGTACGGAGAAATGCCATGCAAAATACGATCTGAGGAGTGAGATGGACACATGAAAATGTTTCACTGAAGCCGATTTATTCAAAGCTTATTTTGTTCGTCATCAACAGCCTGTATTTTATCAGAGGTGAGTTTCAAATATATATTCGGTGTTTGTAATACTTTCCAGTCGTCACGTTGTGTTAAAATTGTAATATCTCATTTTGCATGTGTGTTCACGATAAACTTACCAAAGCAAACAGTATAAAGTAACATGAGCGTTATAAATAAATATGTCACCTCCAGAGAAAACTTACAGCGTTACTTGTGAATCACTTGTGTATTAAATCATTCTGTGCCGCAGCTTCACGTCTGTGACAGATGGTCTTTCTGTGACAGTAATTGATTTCCATTAACTTTGCATGAAACCAGTGGAACTGTATAACCATCTGCTGGTTACAATCTGTGTGTTGAATGATAAGCTACATTGCAGAATCCATCCTGACAACAAAAACGACAAACATTTAGTAACACGTGGCTATTTATTGTGTTGAGAAGATTCATTCTCAAGACATTCGTTTGTTTTTCTTCACTGTGTTATTTGTTGACGTTTCTTTTATATATTTGACGAACTACTTCATGTCTTCCTCACCAGACCACTGACACGTGAAAATGATGCTGAGTCCAGATCAGACGGGTTCTGACCTCATCTGGACAGAGCCAGACTCTGAATATTTGACCGTCATGAACGTTGGATGTGTGACCCACGAGCCCTCAGTGGCCGACGACTGCAAGACGCGCGCCCTCGTGCCAGTCGCGCTCACCAGAGAGGAGAAGAGACGCAGGCGACGCGCGACTGCCAAATACCGCTCCGCTCACGCCACGCGAGAGCGCATCCGCGTGGAAGCGTTCAACATAGCGTTCGCGGAGCTGAGAAAGCTGCTGCCGACACTCCCACCCGACAAGAAGCTGTCAAAGATAGAAATCCTTCGCTTGGCTATCTGTTACATATCTTACCTTAACCACGTTCTGGACGTGTAGACAACAACAAACCCTACAGGTGTGTTTAAAGAAGACTTTAACTGACACGGAGGAGTAGCGATTCAAAATATCAAGAAAGATGGATAACGCTTTCATACTAACAAATATAGATACTTGGACGTTAGATGATCATCTTCTAACCATATAAACACACAATTATTTTGTTAACGTTATTAATAAAAGTTATTAGACATTGTTATCTACAATTCAGTAAGTGTTGCGGTACGGTTGTTGTTTTTGACACTGTATATATATAGTTCCGGGTAGCTGTTTAAAGATGACCAGTTCTCCTGCAGCTCAACATCAAGTGCATTTGTGGCAATAATTAGTTGTGGAAAAATCTGATTAAGACAACCTGATTGATCAGCATAATTAATGAACTCCCATGTGTTTATGTCAACCATCTGAAAAAACGTTAGAAAATGTGCTGGAAGAAATCTAACACTTATTGGTTCTTAATTTATACGTTCTTTGTTTATTGTTTTATTTATAGGTAAATTAAGTTACGGGTCTCTATGGTGTTTACATACAGACCTTTATGTAAGTATTTAATGTTTCTGATCGTGTATGTTTTAGACTGGTTTGGCAGAGTTGGGAGTTATGGTTGCTTTTTACTTGCATTTTTCATGTGCCGTTGTTAAGCAGCAGAGAGCTTCGCTGTGTGTGCACAGTGGTTTATAGAATAGTGCGGTTCTATAATAAGGAAAGCACTTGTCATTAGGACTTACTGCTGTATTGTTTATTTCGTTAGAAACGAAATGTATTGATAGCACCTCGGCTACCTCAGGATTTGTGGTGGCTTATAAAAGTTATAGTTTTAAAGCTGTTCTTTTTGCGTCTAATGGTAGACAGAATTAAATCATGTCAAAATAATAATTGGCAATATATATAAAGTGTTTGTATTCTCTAAATTATATTGCTTGCATCCCAAGTCATAAGCTGGCGGTTCCTCTGCTGCGACCAAAATATCCTTGAAGTAGTATATTTTTTTCTTTTACACAGATTTTTTGTTTACATGTTTATTGCGAATCTCTTTTAGAGATTTCTTTAATTGCGAAATTTTCTGCCTCATATCCAACGATCACGCTGTTCATTCACGGTTTTCTCCGTCATAGAGGAACAGCCAGTTTTTACCGACGCAGTTTTCATAAATATTTTAGAACAAATAGTAAAAAAAAACGATTTGCTGTAGTTTATACATAAAACAATATGGAATAAAATTGTTCAAATAAGAAGCCCCATATTCTTTCACTAATACCTTTTCGTTGACATAATACAATTTGTTTTAAACAAATAAATATGCTTTATTTTTCATGTTGTCACACACATGCACGTATTCACAGTCCGCTCAGCTCACGGCCCAAAGGCAACGATCTCCCCAGAGAGGAGACAGGTGCTTGTCCAGACGGGCCAAAGGCAACCAAATTACGCCCGTCTGCTGCTTCCCGTGGGAAAGAGCGAGAGAGCACGTGCGTGTACGTGTACGATTTCACGTTAAAGAAATCATAGCTGTACTCACATCATGACTCTGCAGCATGGAGATCTGCCATAGAGATTCAGGCCGAACTCTTATTCAGACCATCGAAGAACGGATAAAGAACGGGTTAAATGAATGAACATGTAAAACGACTCATTCTGTTAGAGAGGATAAGCCAATGTTTACATAAAGAATAACATTTGAATATCCAGTAATGAAAAATGTATTCTACACGGCGGCTCTGTGCCGTGTTGGAAGCCAGCGGGCCCCGCTTACGTCATGAATGACTCTTAGCTCTTGTAATACCATATGTCGGCCTTTATGCACGGAGAATATTACGTCAACATGTCCCCTCCGTTTGTGATTTAAATAATATATAATCAAAACTAAATGTATATTTAATAATATACAAAAACATAACAGCAACGTATCTCATCAAACATGTATTCTGCATATCTTTCACGTGATGCCCTGAATCTGTGCATGTGGATTTTTAAAAGCGGAACTGTGGAATCGTTTATCTATCTATCTATCTATCTATCTATCTATCTATCTATCTATCTATCTATCTATCTATTCGTCGTGGTCTCTGGGTGAAATTATTCGGAGGCAGGTGGAAACGGATGGGTTAGAGGATGTTATCAGTGTTTACAAGAAAGGAATAAAAACTGTTTAGAGGGGAAATGAGTGTTCGTCTGTTCTCATTAGCTAGCGCGTTTAAAGTGTCCCGCTCAGAACAATGAGACCTGACGGCGAGCTCGCGCCCGAACCATCTGTGCACGCGTCTGACATACAATGATCAGATTCTCATCACACAATGACGAGCTGACGGAAAGCTGACGCAAAGCTCCTCTTCTGTGTTACTGAGCACGCAGACATCAATAAATACATGCAAATAAATGTACTAATGCCATTAAAACATGCTATCCGTTCAGGTTTTAAGCTAATAATGATTTGCTGGTAACAAAAGTTTGCTAGGTTTTAAATTATATAAGAAATAGATGTTTCTGTGTTGGACATTTTCATGATCTTGAGTTAAAACTTTATAAATAGATAAAATAAATAGAAAATTAAATTGGTGTCACAAAGATTAAACGTCTGTTAAGAATTGCAATCAGTTTTTCCTCATTTTCCTCCAACATTGTTTTATTTTCTCATGAATCCAAGACATGTTGTGTGTACATAAACAAAGTTTCAAAAGGATAAACACTACATTCTTAATTCAGATTAATTCAGTAGGTTTATGCTAAATGTATAATATGGAAAACAGTTTTCCTTTTAGAGTTCGTTTTTGTTCACAGATACAAAACGAGCAGTTTACCTCCCAAACAAAAAACTGTTTGTTTTAAACTGCTGGAGAGAAACCAATGACAGTTTTGTCATATTTACGGTTAGACGAATAGCTGCAAACAGCAGAATTCGCCCCCTGTTGGTCAATAATGAGCAGTGCAGACAAATTCCATACTGCCCATCCTTTTTTTACTCCTGTAACTGATACATACCTGAGTTTAAATAAAACAATCGTCAGTAATAATTTATAAACTAAAGCTTATGTTTAGTCATTACAGGTAATTTCTTGTTTCAATTTTCTCCATATTCAAAAATGTTCATGTTTTAGACTTTTAACAAGCCCAGCACTTCTCTACACACACTGTTATTGTATTGCGGTGTTTAGTGCTGATGTGAGAGCTGACTGCTGATCTCTGATACTGATGAGCACCACAGCTGGGATGTCAATTCAAAAGCCTGAAAATGAGTGTGATTGACAGACAAACAGATTAAAAGACGTTGGGAAAATTGTGCCCTATATACTCATATTTATACAAAGGTGAGGTCCCAGCAATCATTTGCCTACATCCAAGATCACACTGAGATCCTCTGGGAAGTCTCCATCACTTCAATCACACATGTAAACGCACAATTACACAGCACTGTTAGTGCTGCAGTACTGCACAGAGAAACTGAGAGCAGGAAGCAGATCATTACTGTCAAAAGGGCAAGTGATGTGAAAACAGAAGTAGAGCCATTTTTGTTATTATTATTATCTGTTTTTCTTGTTTATATCTTTGTAATTTAGGGTTAGAGTAATAGAATTGCCCCGTTTTTAATAAGCAAGTGTGTAAAATTGTTGCTTTATAATACTGTACAGTGGTTTTGCAATATGTCCCCAATATGTTTATGTACATAATACAACATGAGATATAAACGTATTTATAAAAATACAAACCGGCAGAGCAAATATTAACAGTGTCGTTTTATGACAGAAATTCTGGTTCCATAAATGACACTGGGTAAAGTTCCTGTAATATCAGTACGTTAAAATTTATATAAGTAAAGCTTTTTCACGGTCGACCGGGTGCAATGCCTACATAACCGAAAGAAGACTTTAAACTTAATAAGCTTCGTACAGACTGAGCACTCAGAAACGGTATAATACTTCAACTGCATTTCCCACAATGCCTGAGAGCAGCGCTTACAAATTTCTTCCTAGGCTGGCACGCATGCGCCCTACACAGAGGCAGGAGAAATGGCAGCGCTTGGCTTGGGGGTGCAGGTATGACGCTCTGAAAACCTTGATTGTTGTGCGGAAAATCACGAACTCTTAGGCTGTATGTGGTTAGAGTACTGTGATATCACATTTTTATTTGGCAGATAAAAATGTTTTCTCTTAATAACGGAACTAGGCCTAGATTGACAATCTAACCGCGTTCAGTACAATCATTCAATCCTGGTGCTCGCGGCTTGGGTTGTATTTGTTAAAATCATTTATTTGCTTGCGCTGCAAAGAATCTGATACATTTCTGTTCCACACATGCTGTTTCTGAATGTTACAGTGCTTAATGTTTGACTGTGGCTGTCATAATACCTGTCGAGCTGTTTACTAGATTACGAGACACAAGGGAAAGTAGCGCAATGTAGGGCATTAGTTTAGATTTAGGAGCCCTAGCTAGGTTTGTCGGTTGTATCAGATAAGTTTGCATATGTTATTCTGTTTTTATCTCTACAGGTGCGACAGTTCAGCACGTCTGCTATCCGACCTGTAGCAAAACTTGTCAAGGTAAGTAAAAGTCATGCATGTCAGAAACAACTAATCATATTCTACATCTGCACTCCCTTACAAAAATGACAATTACAGTTTACGTTAAAATACCATAGTAACTGCAGGTAACCATTTATTAACAACCACTGTCATAAAAACAGGGAAAATTGAAAGATTTTTAAAGCTAGCACACTTTGAGATTGGGAAGGAGATCCCATATTAATACTGTATGTGGTTTTATACTATTACCAATTGTAGTAACTACAGTTCATTTTTTAAAATTACAGTTGCTGTAGTCAATTATGATTTTACCATATTTGTGATTAAAGTAATTGCAGTGTTTCAGGCAACGCTACATTTTTATACATTGATTGTTTTTCTCTCTGATGCAAGCAGTGCATACGGCACCATACAGACTGTATTACATTTTAATGCTACATTCATCGCATGTGTTTCCAGCCGCCTATCCAGGTCTATGGGGTTGAGGGCCGATATGCCACTGCACTGTTCTCTGCTGCCAGTAAGCAGAAGAGCCTTGAGAAGGTGGAGCAGGAACTTGGCCGTGTCTCTGTGAGTTTCTTTGGTCTCCTCTGTTTCTGGTTTTTATACAATTAAACAGTTATTGTATCAGAAATCAGTTATTGAACCTGTTTTTATTTGTCAGAGTTTGATGAAAGATTCTAAGCTGTGGAGTATTGTGATGAACCCCCATGTCAAGCGCCGTGTCAAACAGAATACTTTAATTGACAGCCTGACTACAGTGACACTCTCCCCCATCACCATCAACCTCATAAGTGAGTGTTCTGATTTAATACATGCTGTGAACAACTGATTTAATTTTTTTAATTTACATGTCAGTGCATTTATCCTATAGAAGTGACCTATAGTTAATTGAGTGGCTCTGTATGCGGTGATCTCAATTTGTTTTTGTTTCAGATGTCCTAGCAGAAAATGGCCGTCTGACCCTGACCCCCGATGTCATCACAGCCTTCAGCAAAATGATGAGTGCACACAGAGGAGAGGTCACATGCTCGGTCACCACTGCCAAGGTAGATTGTGTGTAATTTCATGACTGTTCATAACTGTCAAAACATGTCTTTTCTGTCATTACATTTTGAAACTATATTTGTATAAGAGTGTTTCCTCAACTACAGACACCTTTAATACTGTAAATAATGTATTTTAAAATATAAATGAACCTCTGGGACGCCTCACCAATAAAAGAATACAGACACCTATATTTTACAGACATTTTTTAAGTATCCTTGCTGTAAGTATGTGTTCCTGTAGCTCAGTTTGTGGGTTTTGATTACCAGGAAACGCATGATAAAAAAGTTTGTGGGTTTTGATTACCAGGAAACGCATGATAAAAAAGTTTGTGGGTTTTGATTACCAGGAAACGCATGATAAAATGTAAAACTTGTATGCACTATAAATAGCTTTAGAAGTCTGTCAAATGTGTAAATGTAAAGTGTTTTGTAATGCTTTATTGGTGTTTTTGTTTGAATGTCTGTGCATGCAGCCTCTGGATGAAGCGAATCTAGCAGAGCTGAAAGTGGCACTGAATGGATTTCTTGCTAAAGGAGAGACCATCAAGCTTGAGACCAAAGTATGTGGACTATTATCAGAGGGTGGCCTGTTATTTTTCATACATTTTCAATTCTGAACATGGCTTTGATGTATTAATTTATATCTTTTGTCATCTGCATTTAATAATTATTTCTAATGATGATCTATTATTTATTGTATTGTATTACAGCTCTTTAATATGTGTTGCTCTTCATCTTTTCTGCAGTCTGATCCTTCCATTCTTGGAGGAATGATTGTGAGCATTGGTGATAAGTATGTGGATATGTCCACCAAGACGAAGATCCAGAAACTTACCAAGCTAATCAGGGAGACCTAAGTCCTGTGGACTAACCAGACCTCATCAAATCAGATGTGGGGGTAAATTAAACCTCACTGCTATTGTATAGTTGAATGACCTTGTCCAGTTGCGTTCCAAATAAATATTGTAACACTCAAACCTTGTGTACAGATTTTGTTCGTTATTGGTTAAGTATGAACTGATGCAGTCTTAAGGTTAGTTTAGACATGGCGTATGTAATTGAAATTGGTATATTTTTAAAACTTCACTAATTGGAAGTTCACAAACTGGATTAAAAGTTCCTTAATGTTAAGAGAGTCCTAGAAAGAAACTAAAAGCCCCAAATTTGTGACTGCAGATGGAATCTGTCATCTATTCCTTATGCCTTAAACTGAGAAAGTCAAACTTTATAGTTTGTAATTGAATGTTTACAAATGTTATCACATGGTGCCGACTTCCCAGTCGCAATTACGAATGTCTTTATGTAAGCACAAAACTGTTATAATCCATGATTCACTTTACATTGATTAGTACCTCAAAAATTTGAAAAAACCTGGTATTTTTACCTTGATGTTTCCATTGCTATACCTGTCTGTTCTTGTGTTCATCAAAGTGCTGTGATGAACACAAAACCCATGTAATTGTGATGTTTGGTGTGATTATATTTATGGAAAACACAAGAGGGCACCAGCAACTTGTTACTCTGTTACTCTTGTTTCAGAGGAGCATGTGTAAATATATTTTATATCACCACATAATGTAGACCATTGTGTTGTCTTATCATTATCATAGAAAAAAACATCCAACTGACCTGTGAAGTTCCTTATCTGCACTAGTATTTTACAAAACGTAAGAAACAGGTGAACGATAACTAGGTTCCTCAGTTAAATATATCCGTGAGGTAAACCTGCAGAAAGTGCATGTGCATAAACGGAGAAACGTCAATTCCAAGTGTCTGCACGGCACTTTCACGTGTAAATGTCATCTATATCTCTTTATCATTGCGAACTTAACATACAGCTACACCAGACACGTTACATGTAATTCCTGGCGTAACGTGACCTAAGTAGACTATAGGTAAACTATGCCCAGAGTGTGTTATACGCGGTTATCACTACTGAGCAAGTATTACGCTAGTGTTCCATCGCCATAAGCATCGCCATTAACATGTATGCAGAGCTGGTAAGTACAGGCACACAATAGCCCTTCATCTGACTTAAAGAGTAGACTATACAATTATTATGTCATATTTACAAGAATTTCTCATATTTTAAAGTCTGATCCATGCATCCCATGCCCAACATGCTAAAGTGGTTTTGTGCTTTGGTTTTCATGCACCACATCAGCCTGTCTTTAAAGCCTGAAACAAAACATGCCACACACAACCGGTTTGAGCACTCCGTTATCGCAATGTAAGCGTGCGCACTGTGTCCGTTATCACAAAATCATGTGTCAGGTACACGAACCGTGCCTCTAAACTGCGCATGCCCAGCAGAGTCACAAGTCCAAGCTGTTCGTTCACGGTTAGACTTCTCGTTTACTTCCATCCGTAGTACGGTGACGGGTCTCTCAGCAGTCTGACACTGAAGAGAGAGGGCGGCTGGAGGCAGTTTCAGGGAGGGGGGCAGCAGTCGATGCTGGTGACGCAGGAAAAACACCCGACAGCGTACAATAAACCAATGATCTGATCACAACACGACTGTGTTATTTATTGTCGAGACAGCCAAACATATGCACACGGCGGAGTAACTATTTAACGGCACTTAAATGATGCGATCTGGGGTCGTATGGAGGAAAGATCCAGTTTAATTCTCGGTAAGTGAGTTTGTGTGTGAAGCTAAAGGAAGCTAGCGGCTAATAGCAAATGATTTGTAAGTCTTTGCTCACCATTGCTTGGCTTCAAGACGTCTCTTCATCTGTCACACCTTAAATATATATATATATATATATATATATACACACACACACTGTGATTTCCCACGTTATCCGGTCAGATGTGTGTAATATAAACACCATTTATAAATAATAGCTTAGTATGAAGATTCCGCTGTGCGGCTAAACTGGAAACAAGTGGTTTTGACGTGGGCAGATTGGTTGTTTTTGGCACTTGTTTTTTCTCGTTTTGCAGATTGTTTGGTATAATAATGACGTGTAATGTTTAAAGGGTGTGTTTTGATGTGTTAGCCGCTTTCTGTTTACTGTCTCAAGATGATTGTGTTTTACTGGAGCCCAGCTGTTAGCCGTTAGCGTGTTAGCCTGAACGGAGGTTTAGCTGCTGTATTTACATTGTTTTTTTATTGCTTTTGGGGTTATAAATTAAGACTGCACGTACAGAGCGGTATCTTTAAACGTTTTAGAGATGTGGCTACGGGTTAGTTTTGGTTAGCGAAATCCGTAAAACTGATTATTACTCTGGTTATGTTAGGAAGAGAAAACGGGCCTAAACTACCACACTTTTAAACAAGGCCCGATTCATAATGGCTGTGTTTCAAAACCTATATGCAGCCCACCCAGACTACAAATTTGGACACTGTAGGCGCGTTTGTAACGTTAAAACTCGCTGAATTTCAAGTCCCAGTCTACCGCTGTCTGCCTAAACATTTCTTGGGTGCAGTCAGCTGTCTGTCTGAGTAGCACACTTGTTTGACACGGCCGATGTCATCTCATTTTCTGAGATTTGTTTTTTACTATCTGGACTGACTTCTGTCCTTTTCTGTAACTGATATGCGCCTCTTGTGCATCTACTGGGTATTATGATACGTTTAAAGATGTCTACATGTAGTGGTCTGTATTATAGGTCGGGATTTTAGTTTTTATAGTGTAATCTAAACGACATTGATTTATTAACATTACGTGTGATAAAGAAAGAATTGAATTAAAAGACGTTTAGTTAAAAAGATACCTTATTTTCAAAATTAAAAAATGAATACAGACATCAATCTTTCAGTTTAGAAAATAAATATTTTTTTGTTTCACTAGTCCTGATGTTTGTTTGGCCTTCTGTCTGTATATTGATCAGACCTGTTATGTGCTATGAAGTAACCCTGGCACCAGCCAGCAGCATCCTAACTTGAATCATAACTTGCATTGTAAAAGAGTCTCTTGAAACCTTTGCAACTTGGAATTTTAAGATTATTTGGTTTATTGACTTAAATATGTTGATAATGTGAGATTTATCCATCATCACTGCATCTCTACTATATTCGGTTGATGAAAAACCTAAAATATTTGAATGTGTGAATTCTGAATGTATATGAAGTGAACGTAATTTTTGAATGTTGTATTTTTAGTTGTTAATGTAATTTTCAACTATTCTGTAATGTTTTTCAGGTAATGCAATGGTCTCTGCAGCACATCCAGTCGTGCAGCTGGTGCTTTCACGTTCAGAGCTGTGCAGGTTCTCCATTGCTCCTGAGGAGACGCTGAGTTCTTCTGTACCAGCTACATAAGCAGACAAGATTGCAAAAATCTGCCCCGTGACGAGTATGACGGCCACGACCCGTGGCTCCCCTGTGGGAGGGAATGATGGTCAGGGTCAGGCTCCGGATGGTCAGTCTCAGCCACCTCTGCCCCAGAACCAGGTCAGTGGCCCACCCTGATTCCCCCTTGACTTTAATCTTTCATGGGTTCGATCCCAGGGATTGCACATACTCAATGTATAGTGATCAGTGTGTAGTATAATGCAATGTAAGTTGCTTTGGATAAAAGCGTCTGCCAAATTGGATAAAAGGGGCAGCCGTGGCCTAATGGTTAGAGAGCCGGACTTGTAACCCAAAGGTTGCAGGTTCGAGTCTCAGGTCCGGCAGGGATTGTAGGTGGAGATTGTGAATTTAAAAAAAAAAAAAAAAAAAAAAAACTCTCTTATACTGTGTTGGAAAACCTGAGCCCTGTGTATAGCACTTATTCACTGTTGCCTCTTATTGTAATCGAAGTTGCTTCCTGTCCTGATTTGTAAGTCGCTTTGGATAAAAGCGTCAGCTAAATGTAAATGTAAATTACCAGCACTCTCTCCACCCTCAATACCACGACTGAGGTGAGACCCTTGAGCAAGGCACCGAACCTCCAACTGCTCCCCGGGCGCCGCAGCAATGGCTGCCCACTGCTCCGGGTGTGTGTTCACGGTGTGTGTGTGTTCACTACTGTGTGTGTGTGCGCACTTGGATGGGTTAAATGCAGAGCACAATTTCCGAGTATGGGTCACCATACTTGGCCTCACGTCACGTCCTTAAATGCCTAAATGTAAATGTAATCTCAGCTAACAGGGAGCGTTTTCAAAACGTTTTAACTTTCTGTAAAAGTTCTTGCCGTGACCTTAGTTGAACTTTTGTAACATTATATATCATAACAAAAATGTTATTCTTAGGTTGTTAGTAAACTGTTTTAAAAATGTTACGGAATTTTACAAAAATAGCATTCTTATAATCAAGCAGTAACGTGCTAAAATTGTTATCTGGGGTGTGTCCATACCATGCGTTATGCATCGTTTTTGTTAAAGTTATTGAATCAAAACTGACACTGGTGAATGTGTGTTGCATTGATTGTGTGGATATATAGGCATGTTTTAAATGAAAATGTAATTGTGTTTAAACCTGGGAGAAGTTGGTATAAGATAAACCTAAACAAAGGTCACCTCTGAACAAGCAGTACTTTTGTGTCACTTCACAATGTGTTTTAGAGGGGCATTTAGTGTCGTGGTGTTTGGTCAAATAAGAGGTTATCTTTGAGTTATTGGTAATATGAAATTTGCCACGCCAGTGTTTGTATGATTTTATGACTGTTACATTGACTTCACTTGTTCATTACTAGCAGAGGTTTTCTGTTTAATATTATTAACGGTTTAATATTATTAAACTGTTCAATGGTTAATGAAGTGCCATTATTTGAATGATTTATTGTTTGCCTGTTGATATAATCAATTTCCTATTGATTTGTCTTTAAATATCATGTGAAAACGAGAAAACTCTGCTGCGTTACATGGCCACAAATGTTTTCGTCCTGTCTGAATGACAGATCTTGAGCTGAATAAGCTGGAATAGAAAGTCAGGTTTTGTGAGACTTTAAGTCTTTGCATTATGTAGTGAAATGCAAAAGGACAGACAGATACTTGCAAGAGTCCTTCTCTGTTCATCAACGCTGGGTCTGTTATGAGATCATCATTGTCAGATGAGAAGTCTGCAGAACTGAGTATTGGGTTTCTCAGCAGCGAGTGGAGATCTGTCTTTGTTGTTTCTGATAGAATAATGACACATCTGCAGCCTGACGAGAGGTTGTCTTTGATGATGATGATGTTGAGGGCAGTTGTTCCGTTCTTCAGGGATAGACTGCAGCAGTGTCATCTGTTACACCTGCACTCACCCCAGCGCATGTTAAATCAATGAATCAATGAGGACGGGGCACCTGACAGAGAGAAGCACACCAGTTGGTTAGAGATGTGTAACGCCTAGACACCAGATGCAAACTGGCTATGTAGGTCAGCCAAGCAGAAGCAGCTTTCTCCAGCACCCCCCACCCCACCCCAACACACACACCCACACACACACACACACACACACACACACACTTCCCAAGTTCCACTGACTCATTCAGTTCACGTTTCTATTGACACGCTACAGGAAACTGACTCGAGCATCTAAAGCTGCTTTATCTTCCTTACGCTCTCTGTCTCTCTCTCTCTTTCTGTCTCTCTCTCTCTTTCTGTCTCTCTCTCTCTTTCTGTCTCTCTCTGTCTCTCTCTGTCTCTCTCTGTCTCT
>JAZGTI010007570.1:0-21457 GCA_036877585.1 Botia kubotai | reverse complement strand
GAAAACATTAGTCAATGTTCTGAGAACAGTCCCTGTTAGCTGGGTATGTTTGTGCACAAGAGGAAGGGACATAACCCAAACAAACCTTAGATTGTTAGTTGGTCTTTGCTGGTTTAAGCTAGTTTAACTAGTGTCCAGCTAGTCTTCCCTGACCTGTGGCCAGCCAAAACCAGTAGCTCACCTTAGACCACCTTAGCTTTCTCAGCAGAGAGATAAATGAGCATGCACGATGGTCTTATTGATTGTTAAAAACATGGAGGGATATTGGACCACCCCTGAGTCCGTTCACCTGGCTAAACTCTCTGTGGAACGCCAGTTGCGTATCAGCTCAGTTGCATATCAGCTCAGCTTCACAGCTGGACCTTATAACAGAAGACCAAAAATACTGCATTAGAGAATTCCTTCACCTCATACGAGATTCAGTGCCAGACCTGCAAAGCAAAAACCTTCATCCATCACCATGTGACCGGTAAATACAGCGACGTTTTAAAATCATTCATTATTTCTTCACATTTCTAAACACATCTTTACCGAGACAGAATGTTCCAGTAAAAAAATGTAGAACGGTCGATTCTCGGTTAAAAAAATGAGTTTATTTGTTTGTTTTGTTATTTGTTTATCTGTTAAATGAGTTTATTTGTTCATAGTGGATTTACACTGTGAAATGTACACATGAACCCGTAATGTTTCACTTTTATGAAAATGTGCAAAATTCTGAAGAATTCTGATTTTCGCACCAATAATTTTTATGGCCCGGGACAAATAAAAGATTTTGTTGAGGGGATTTTGTCATTTCACACCAACGAAGCCACAACTGCCACGGATAATTCCTGTAGTTTATTTCATTATTTACAACTGTGAAACCTCACAGTTCTGGCACTGTTTAGTTTGATGTTTGTTAATGAAAGTTTTTCTCACATAAAATCAGTTCAAAACAGGGTAGACAGTGTCTCAGAGTCTCCTCGCATCCTGATAGCAAACACTACGTAAAGTGGTCTGAATGTATTTCTATAAATATATATTATCTTCTGTGAACGGAGCAGGACCATAAAATGTTCATCCAATCATTGCTTTCGGTCCGAGGGGAGGGCGGGACCTATATGTTCTCAAAACTAGCATGTTATTGCTAGTCGAAACCCAAACCCGCCAACCCTACCTTTAATTTTATGTGAGAAATAATTTTTACTTTAGTTCATAAAACTCTGAGAAAGCAGTTCACATTTTATTTATTTATTTATATGGTATTTTTTCTGTGATACACTGTGGTGTTGCAATCGCGGCCATGCTAATTTTTAAAAAAAAAAAGACATTATTCCCAGGGCTCCACTCATGCATGAAAACTGAAGGCTCAGAAAGACGGAAAAGCTGATTTTCTCTAAATATGGAATGTGGATGTCGAGGAAGAGAGAGAGAGAAAGAGAGAGAGAGTCACTCTCGACTGAGACTCACTTCACCAAGCGACTTCACTTCGCTTGTGACTTGTTGAATGGGAGCACTTAAGCATGAGAGGCAACACAGCAGCTCAGAGACGATTTAGAGGTGATGGTCTGAAACACAAATGAGAAATCATCAGATCATACATTCAGCATGAGCTGTGGAGATCACACGCTTCATCTGATTTAACATCTGTAGAAAAGCAGATCTTCACTACAGCTACACCTGAACCAGAGACAAACACCAGCCCGGCAGGTAAGATCCTTCTCCTTTCTGCATGTTTATAAATATATGTGGCCTGCAGCAACCCCGGAACGTTAGATAACGTTATATTTTCCAATGGAAAATTACAGTGGGATTCCCCTGCTGATGGAACCATGTGGGAGATCATGGAATATAGCAACTATTCATGATGTTACACAAGACACAATATCCAAATGCACAAATTCCTAATATGGAACATTTATGTCTAACAAGTGATGATCAGATGTAAGTAGATGTTGACATCACTGTTAAATCTGAGAATTTAAAGAACCCTAAAGCTAATTAAGGCTCCTTAGTTCTGACATTCAGAAAGTACCATTTAAAACCTAAGAGAGAGAGACAGACTTGTGCTAAACGGAGCATAAACTCTCACAAAATAAAAACGAAAGAATTTTCCATTTTTAGAAAGCTATTAAAAGCTTTGTGTCCACTGAACAGACTTCTGGTGGTATATTAATAATGATTTTACATTTAGGAAAGCTCTGCGGTTAGATTTTGTTTTTAAAAGAATGCATTATTTATGAATTTTAAAGGACTAGTTCAACAAAAATAAATTTTGTCACCCTGATGTTGTTATTAGATGTTGGACAGTGTTAGAAACCGCTCGATGTCATTCAAGTAAAGCTCGCAGGGCGGTAAGAGACAGAAGCACAGCCGGATAAACATGAACAAGATTTGAGATCTGCTGGAAGGGGGTCAGATCTGTCCATCTATAATGTTATTTTTAAGAAGGTTTTGTTTATTTTTTACTTTCATTGTATGGAAAACTGAAGCATAAACGCTCTGTTACAGCTTTTATGTAGCACAGGGGGGAATAATTCAATTATGGTATAATTTTTATTTTTGCATGCACCACAAATAAGAATTTTTTGTGCTTGTTCATGACTTTGTGTTTTATTAATGGGCAATATGTTATTTTTTAAAAACTAAATTAACACTTTTCTTTTTAAATGTTTAATTTTCAGTGTTTTAGTCATGGGGACGACCCTCAGAGGGCATCTTAACCTCACCACTGAGTGTCCTGTTAATGTCACCAGTCATCTCCTGGGAGTTCCTTACCTGAAGAAACTGTCCCATCTGGATGAAGCTTTATACCAGAACTTCTACGGTCTGTGGATCACGCTGATGGTGGTCAACACGCTGATGTTTGTGGTCGGTGTGGTCCTCAACAGCCTCGCCCTCTACGTGTTCTGCCAGAGGAGTCGCTCTCGAACGACTCCTGCCATCTACACCATCAACCTGGCGGTCGCTGACCTTCTGGTGGCGCTGTCGCTCCCCGCCCGCATCGCCTTGTACCACAGCGGAGGCGACTGTATGGCCTGTTTCTACGTCCACACCTTCAGCTATTTTGTGAACATGTACTGCAGCATCCTGTTTCTCACCAGCATCTGTGTGGACCGCTACATGGCGGTCGTGCGGTCGGCGGGAACCGCAGGCCGCTGCCGGAACCCGGTCGTAGCCAAAGGCATAAGCGTGTCTGTTTGGTTGTTTGCCGTGGTCGTTACATACTCCCTACAAACCTCAGCCCTGGAGTTCCATGGCACTTTCTGTTGTCGTCTTGCTGTGCTTTTCGCCCTAACCGTGCTGGAGTTTGTATTGCCACTCCTTGTCATTGTAACGTTTACGGTACGTGCGGCCTGCGCGCTGGCAAACGGCAGGCTGATGCCGCAGAGCTGGGGACGCCGCGCGCGGGCCGTGAGGCTGCTCGTGGCTGTGCTGGTTGTGTTCACTGTGTGTTTTATGCCGTACCACGTGCGGGAAGCTGTGGCGTACTTCCAGTTAGGGGGCAGCAGAGAACAGCACGTGGTGGCGTACCATGCTACTATCACCCTCAGCAGTTTAAATAGCTGCCTCGATCCTGTAGTGTACTGCTTTGTGCCGGATAACTTCCGTTCCACCCTACGCAGGGAACAGAGAAAGAGATTGGCAGGGAACCCGATGCCCAGTTCCGTATCTAAAGGGAACAGGAGCCACAGAGACTCTGGCCCACCAGTGGCCATTGGCTACAGTGTGGCTACCTTAACTTTAACACCCTGCACGGTTCCGCCCAGAGACATCCCAGCATGAAACATCTAAACCAGAGAGCCGTGCATCTCCAACAGGCACTTTAACAAAGAGCAAATGTGAGATATCATCTCTCCAACCTGAAGAAGCCAAAGTAAATAAATCACAAACGGCTCTTAGAGACACAGAGAGAGAGAGAGAGAGAGTACAAAGTGTTTATTCAACATTCCTGATGTGTTAAAGCTGCAATCTGTAGCTGTTCCTCTCTACCGCCATCTCTGTTTGAAACATAAAACTGCAGGTTACTTGCGGAGTTATTACAAAACTACAAACACTGCACCGTCTACAGTACTCAGACTTGTGATATAGTAGCCGAATCTTCTTATTTTTTTGAAGGTTCGAGCTTGTATTGTTTTAAGAAGATCGAACCTGATAGCTCAAATTATAAATCATTATGAAAACATACAGTTGGGAAAAACTGATTTTTGGTCATTTGAACAAAAATAGTTACGGATTGCAGCTTTAAACGATGTTGTACATTTCCCATCTGCATGCTAACCTGGCACACAGTCACATATTTCCTGTGACAAGCTAACTGTGTGAGAGATAAGATGCCAGCAGCCAATCAGAAGATATCTGACGTTTGAAGTACCATAATGTGAAGACCACTGACTAGGTCACGTGACTGCAGGTGTGACTGTATTCTGTATGTGACATAAGAAAGTTTTTTTTTTTAGTATTTCTGTGCTGTACAATCTTCCCAGCCAACAGTATCTTATGTTCTCTAAAAGTTCTGTCAAAGTTATCTGAAAACGGTTTTGCAGTAATGCTCGCATAACTTATATATCATATATATCAAACACGTTTTCTTAAGTTGTTAGTGGAACGTTTGAAAAAGTTACAGAATTAAAAACAAAAACGTTCTGTAACCAAACGTTAATACAACGTCTAAAACATTGACGTTTTGAACGTTCCTACAATCTTCCAAATAACGTTTTCATGACTTAATGGAAACGTTGGGGAAACGTCCCTACGACCTAAAATTGTCAGCTGGGATTTGCGTGCTCCAGAATGTTCGTCATAAACAGTCTGTTCTACCTTACACGGAGATCTTATTCCTGCTGTTTATGTGGCTCCTCACTTGATTTAATGGAGGCGTTAGCTCATCTGTTTACGCGTAAAGACCACACTGAGCCCACCGCACACTTACAGAAACCCCGCAGCACACACTCAACGTAAACCTTTCTAAAACTGTAAATAAATTTCTTTTTATCATTTGTTTAAAGCACTTCTGCCTTACTGTCAGTAAATGGAAGCCGTATTAGAAAACCGTATTCGTGTCTAGTGGATCAGACGGTGAATGTAGACAAGCTGCTTGAGGTATTTTAAGTTTGTTGGGTAAATGGCTTTGCTTGCTTTGTTCTCAAAAATCATAATCATATATACACACTAACAGTTTGGAGGCCTGAACTAAATGTATGATTCCAGCTCTCATAATCTTTGCTTAAATGTTTAAAAAATACCCTTTGCTTAAATGTTTAAATGCGTATCTAATGCTTAAATGATGTACTCATTTTATACTTTTTTAAAGTACAGTTAATAGTATTTTAATAGATCAACAGGAGCGGATAGTATAAAAAGGAGCCGGAAGTCGTAGTTTTAATATAAAAGACGAGTGTCTAAACATTTAACAGATAGTGTGAATGTATGAAATAGGCCGTGTGTACATTAGATATATGTGTGTAAGATATACACATTTGTCAGTAATATTTTCCATAAATGTTTTGCTAAACATGATTAAAAAATCAGTTTCTTTTTATGACCTCGAGGCATTAGAAATGTGCGTTCAACCGAGACAAATTGCGCCACAAGGAGGCACCATTTGTTTTAAAATATCTTGTGTATGACGTGTCATGACGTCATTTTTGTAAATAACTCTGCCAAATATTAAGCACAAATATTATGGCTGATGTAAAAAGCACAACTGATTTGGCAATCTTCAGTCTTTACTGAGCTGATGGGAAAACTCTGTACTGTTACTGATCAAAATTAACGGAGCTAATAAACATTAATGCCAGTTGTGTTTGTCATTTTATTTACTTTCAGTTCTGTTGACATGAAATGTGTTTTTATAATCTGAATGTTTTGCATTCAGCAGTACGTTTAAAAAACAATAACTTCTTAAATCGTCCATAACAGATAATGATATTATATAAGAAGTACAACAACACATGTACTTATTTACTTGATGCATTTTAGTACATCCTTTCACCTTGACACACTGAGGTGGTTAAATAAGTAACAACGAAACATTCAGCATTAATGCAGTCTGCTTTGTTTATTCATTAGTTGGGGTTCAGCTAGGGGCAACTCCTCACACAGTCGACATTTCTGTTAAATGACGCTCTTAGCCTCTTTCAGACAGATACATTTGTTGAGAGCGACTCCTGAGAGCCACAGACAGGCACAAAAGGTGATCGAAACATTCCTCACTCACACAATAACACACTTCAGTCTGGAGTTTAGTGTTCAGCACTCCTCTGCCAGCCACTGCGTTTCCCTTCAGCCCAGTCAGTAAAACCCACGAGAGGACATGAAACTGCATAAGCACTTTTTCTGAGTAATAGTAAGCAGTTTAGCCTCCTAACATCCATCTTTACCCACTGAAAAGAGTAAACACAACAGTTTTGGTGGCCACTGCCTCAGTGTTTCTCATGTTTTATGAACATCATGGATAGAGGTACATCTCTATTGAGTCTGTAATCTTTAAGTAGTAAATAAACAGGTCAACATCTTAAGGGGATGTTTACATTGTGATCTCAAGTGTGACTGATGATATGTAGGTTAAAATGAATATTCTGGGTGCGTGATAATGCATAATATAAGGAAGAACGCTGCGTTGTGTAAAAGTTTAGCATTGTTTGCTGGTTTAAGCTGGTCTAGCTGGTTTTTCCAGCTTGATCATACTGGTTTCCGGTTAGCTAAGCTGGTCAAGTGCACAAAACCCCTCTGAGACCAGCAAACCAGACAAGTGTCTAGCTAACTTAAGCCGGTTTATTTCAGAAGGGGAATCTGCATAGTTTCTGTTTTGTTTCATCGACAATCCTCCTCATCTGAGGTTCGAGAGTAAACATTCATACAGTAAATGTGATTTGAACAGCAGACGACACATGACACACAACATTCTCTGTCAGAAACATAGCTTGAAGCTTCTGGCTGTGATCATAAAGTGCATTTTGCAGTTTACTTTGATGGGAAATTACTGTCAGTGTGAATAACTGTTAACAGTAAAGTGACTTCTTCAGTTTATGCAGCATATGCTTAATTCTTGGACCCTTTGATACCTGATAAATGTGCCTGTGGACGTGCTAGGGATCCAAATCAAAAGATGGTTAGTTAATCAGAGTCTCATGGAATCTCAGGACCTTTGGAATCTTTTTGAGTCCCGTATGATCACATCTGTTCATTGCTGAATACAATGATATACATGTGCTAGAAGAACAGGCTGAGGACTTGAGGGAGACATTATACACCTTTAAAGGTTACTTAAAATTGTCATTTAAAAAACAAAGATGACCTAAAATTACTGTTTTTCAGAAAGGGGGTGTGATGAACGGACATTTCTAAGCTATAATGATTGCTTCACCTCCGATGAATCACATAGTAAACAACACATGGACCTTCCTACAAACCTTCATCATTTTCAGTAGCGGTTTATTACTTTTAGATGTTTGGTTTTCCATGTGTGCTGTACACACACAGTGGAAATGCTTCTTATGTGTTGAAGATTTCTTTATCTGGTCAAGTCTTTTCTATGTCACTGTGTGAAGGGTGATCTTTAAAAGAGGTCTAAATTATCTTTACTGACAGGTAGAAAATAGCACTGCTGGTTAAACTGGTTTCTCACACGGTATGGGTAAATATTACCACAGCAGCAAGTTAAATGCTGCATGTGTTTCTGTTATGTTTTTTTTGTAATTTCTTTTTAATCTTCATATAAAATTTATGCACCTAAAATCTTTTTAAGATAGGGAAACTTCCTTAAGTCTATAGGCCTGATATGATATAATCTGCTTTTACTCGTGAAAATCTTCAGCTGGTGTAAACGCTGACTGTATTCATATATCATATCCTGACAGGAAGTATGCAGCTGGTCATATGTCCACACACGTCATATGTCATTTGTCGTGTTATACAAGAAAAGAGAATCCTAAACCTTTTTTTAATCCAGTAATGTAAATTTAATAAATGCACAACAACACAATGCTCAACAGTAACCTCTGAAATGTGCTAAAAATATCCAAAGTGAAATTGCAAATTCATAAAACTGAAGATGGGCTGATTGCTGCTGTATTTTCATTGCAAATCGTCCGCGGCAGCTTTCGGATTGCGGACTGATTTAACAACACGCTCATGCAGAGGATATTTAAAGAGAGAAGAGATATCCACACTGCACTGGATGTTCGTCCCGGGGATTAGCAGAGAAATAAGACATTCTGACACATTTAAAATAAACCTGCTCTGCTAGACTGCTGCCGGATCAGCCTCGCCCCCTCAAATCCAGCGTGGTGGAAACAGGCAAAACTGGTCACACTGGACACTGTGGACCACACTGCAACAAAACAAAGTGTTGCTGTTTCATTTGTAGTGCGTCTTACAAAATCAGTGGCTTCTCTGAAAAGCAGCCCATTTTACCAAAACATGGTAATAAACACATCTTAACCTTAAAAAAAACATAAAAATCAAACACACTGAGTATCACAAAACAGTTATTTGAGAAGTGATATCACTACAAAAACAGCTTGTTGTTGTTACACCAATAGGGGTAAGTTGTCACAATAGGAACTTGACATTAAAAACGCCTATTACAGACTGAACACGATTAAAACAGGAAACAACACATAAAACAACACATGACAACAATTCATTAAACAGCAAAGGTCACATTAGAAATGATCAAACTATTGGTCTGGCCAACTGCTATTGTCATTGATAACTTTCCAATGCAACAACTACCATCATCTCTCTTATAACCTACTATGTAACCTACTACTGCTGGTTTAAATTGGTTGCCATGGTGATTAGAGCAAACTGGGCAAACGTTTGCTTGAGCCCACTGTCCATTTTTAATAAGGTTACAATAATTCCAAAGATTGTCTTTAGTTTAATAAAGGCCCTTTCTGATATAAAAACACAAACTGTAGACATTATGTTCTATTATTGTTTTCTGTTGGACTGGATTCAAAAGCAGCTTTTATCCCAGTTAGCAGACCATGTAAACAGACCATGTAAACAGAACAAATGAATGTTTTGTCTTAACACATTCACAGGAGAGCAATTACCAACTAAATTAGTAGGTCAGAAGGATGTTATTCTGTTATGTGGTTGCACACTGGACTGAGTTAAAGAGTCAGTCTCGAGACTTCAGAGCATCAGCATCAGGTCATTTTTATCCTGTTTTATTGTCTGTCAGTCAAACATTCAGATCACTAGAAAAGCTATTTCTCATCTCTTCTCAACAAACCACACATGCCAAAGTTTAATGCTGAAGGTTATGAGTGGGTTTGGTTTAAATGAGAACAGTGTGATAAATGTTTTTCTAAGGATAAAGATCCGAGAAGGTGAAGGTTAAGGGTTAGTCTTTTGTTGGATTTTGGTTTCAGCTCCTTGCTTCATAGGTACAAACAGTCGAAACACGACTGAGAAATGTGTGACTTTTCTCCAGTGTGGAGTGCAGAGGAACGTGCTGTGATTGGTCGAGCCCCTTTAATGGTTCCGCCGGATGTGAAAGTCGAGGTCCAGATAATCACGCGCTTTGCATGGAGAAACAATAGAGAGTCGTGGAGCTGAACCGGGACTCAAACTCTCTGCTCTCTGCTATCGCTGTGGGTCAACTCTCAGAGTTTATCAACACAATGGCTTCCTGTCCGGGCGGTGTGTAGTCTGTGCGCGGGCCAAGATCCCAGCGACCGGCGTGTTTGTGTCGCGCTGCTAGATGACCCGTCTTCCTCCCGGACATTCATCAGTGCGGACGCGGTCAAAGAGTGATGACGGCGAGACTTCATTACAACAGCTTGATTTATTCTTTACACACAGACAATAAAAACAACAAAAAGCTGCCTCAGATTTATAGCTTGACCTGTCATGATCTGGGAAAAAATGAATTGTGTGGTGCAAAATTAATTGCATTAAAATGTCATCTTTATGAGAAAGTTCTTGAAATTATTAATTGGTAGAGCCGTATTTAAATATTAAACCAACAAGACATGACTAAACTAACTGCTTTCCCCTTTTTGCAGAAATAAGATCTCAGTTGTTTATCCTAGACAGCAGTGAGATTAATCGGAGAGCTGTGGGGTCTTGCCCATCAGAAAGATTTTCTCATTTGTCTCCTAAGATAAGTGGCTTCTTTAGTGTTTGAAAAGAGATTTCTTAACATCTCGCATGTACTCAGATTTACTCAATGTGATCTCACACATTTCTCATCAAGATCAAAAGAAAACTCAGAAGCCTCAGTATTAATTCTGCAGAATTTGCAGCTTAATGGGGGGGCATAATATTACTTTTCGAAAAAGATCAAACTTTTCCCCCTCCAGGACAATATATATAAAAGAATATTTCATAGCTCTATACTGTTATTGTAGTCTAAATTGTGTGTGTAAGATGATACTTCTATGAAACATAAATAAAGTCTGTAGATGGTGAACCTGACCAGGAGTTTTGTTCGCAGTCTTTTATGTTCATTTGTCTTTATCTAATTTCAGAGGTCATGGGTTCCAGCACCCTTAACAGGCCTCAGAACGGGCTGTGAGAGGCACTGACGTGGTTTTCTCACACACGCAGACCCCGAGATGTTGTGATTAAACTGGGCCAGGAAGTTTTTCGTGAGATTTCCCAGTAGTTGTTATTCTTTTGGAAGTATTACATCCAACACTTTGCTCTCGGCTTCCCTTCACAGAAAAATATTCCAACGCTGACGCACAGAGCACTGCTGGGAAGGGCCAGATACACACGGACTGTGTTTTAATGTGTGCCAGTTTTATCTGGCAAATATTATATCTTGTCAGGTCAGAAAATGTGTATTTGATGATTAACTTTTTGTCAACTTAAAGAATGTTGGTTAAAATGTAGCCTATCTATCTATCTATCTATCTATCTATCTATCTATCTATCTATCTATCTATCTATCTATCTATCTATCTATCTATCTATCTATCTATCTATCTATCTATCTATCTATCTATCTATCTATCTATCTATCTATCTATCTATCTATCTATCTATCTATCTATCTATCTATCTATCTATCTATCTACTGCATAACGCACAGTGGCAGGTGTCGTTGCCCTTAAATCCTAAGCCCCGCCCTTGTATTCAAATGAGCACCATATCCGTCGGCGGAAGCGGCTCGCGTCTTTCCGACAGATCTTCCCTTTAAAGGCGCATTATACCAGCGGCTGAAGTGCAGAACCCGAGCGGAGCAGCGCGGTCAATGCAGCAACAACAAAATCCATCAAACATCGAGAAACAATCTCCATAAACACAGAGGCATCTCCCGCCTTCAGCACCTGACGTCACGGTGAGCATGTTTTCAGCGTTACGGTGTTGCAATATTGTGCTGTGACAGCGGCGTGTTTGATCTTATGAATGACGTAGAGCGCTGTCATCATTCACATTAAACGCATCTGTGTGTCTTCTGTCATGTCCTAATATCGCTTTGGTATTAACGCCTGACTGATGACTTTGCCATTGCGGCACAAGGACGAATTAGTTCTTGAACGTGATGTTTGTATATAAATATGTTTTATTAATATTAAGGGTGCGTTATTTACTGTGATGGGCTAAAGGCTACGCTGAGGGGACAGATGCTTCGTGTCCGTCATTGAAAGGCAGCGTTGGCGTCATTTTGCAGGTGTAAATGATGTTGTCAGTACTGCATGAGTTGTTTCTGACAGATGAGTCATTTGCATGATTCTTTATGTTGTATATGTAGTTTCATCTCTGGCTGATGTTTGAACGTGATCCTGGCTGGCTGCTGGCGATCAGGCCGCTGCAGTGATGCAGAACTTAGTATGGTACTCTGTGTACCGTTCCGTGGCAGTCCAGGACTTTACACGCTCTCTTGTCCCCAGATGTTTGTGTATTACATATAGCAGTAGCTTGTAGTTGCCTTCACCACAGTGATACCATAGCAATCTTTAGGACTAATGAGTCATGCTGTTTATATTGTATGTGTATGTATGTATAATATATACTGTATAGGTGTGTGTTGCATATTATGTTAATACGCAAACACCAGATTCTTATTGTTTGATGGCTTTCTATGAGAGCTGTGCGTCCTGTGGAGTTACATGGCGAGTGTGGTCTTTACTGCTGTCTTTCAGAATGCGTTGAAATCGCATGTAAATCGATCCTGTGTGCTATGCAAAGCGTGAATGCGGAGTGCTCTAGTACCGGCTGCCGGTTGGTTTGCTGCAGATTAACCTCTCGTGTTGACACTCCGCAGGTTCACGGTCTTGGAGAGGAGACGCGCTGCGGTTCTATGCAGTCGGATTGCATGTTTATTAAGCTTTCGAGGCCTTTTGGTGAGTCACATTGTTTTTGTTTGGTACTGTATGCTGTCACTGCCTCTTGCCTCTTACCTCTTAAAACACGCGTCATGTGATCTAGGAACAGCACTGCCTGCGTGTTGTATTTGTAGTGAGTAATGGTTCTGATTTTTGCAACTAAAACAATCTGTTGTGTCATTTAATCGGTCACATCAGACTCTTGTATTATGTAATATATTCTGCTCATGGAACTCCGTGCAGGGAAGCTACTTTTAGATTATAAGCTAATAATAATTGAAGCAGTTAGATGATACACACGATATAAATGATTGTTGCAGTCAAGGGCTTTGTGTTTTCTGGCACGAACACAATGAGCATCTCAATTAGAATCATAAACGAGACAACACCCCCGTTTATATAACAGACATTAAATCCTAGGAGTATTAGACAAATATTTTGCTACAAAAAATGTACAGTGCTTTTCAGGGACGAAACAATATGACAAACACGGCAACATTGAGTTTTGTCGTATTGCAAGGCTACTCGTTGAAGCTTGTTATTTAAAAAACACTGTATGATATTGAAAACAGCTACTGTTATTGAAAAAGTTCGTAATCCTGCTTTTAGTTAGATACTTCCCAACAGTGGTATGTTACTGTAGTTTAGATGGGAAAAGATCCCAGCTAAGGGGGAACGTTCTCATAATGTTGGATAACGTTCTTTAAAAGTAGATAGTAGAACTTTTTTTTTTCAAAATTTTATTCATAAGTTGTTAGTGGAATGTTACAGAATTAGGAAAATGTTTGAATAATGTTCTCATTACCGAGCAATAACGTTAACTCAGCATCTAAAACACTGGACGTTTTGAACGTTCCTAAAAATATCATTTTTAATGTTTTGTCACTTAATGGAAACGTTAGGGAAACATTCTTAGCACCTGAAATGGTTAGCTGGGATCTCTGATGCTGTGTGTCTGTGTGTGGGAAGGCTAATGACGCGCCGCAGCTCTGGTGTGTTTTTGAATGGGCTTGTGATCAGAGCCGGATATCAGTGTGTTTGATGCTGTGTAATTGGTTTGATTTAGGGTGGTACGTGCTAATATGCTGCTGTGGGGGTCGGTCAGAAGGTGCCCTGGGCCACATCTGTTAGTGAACGCTCCAGATCACAGCAGTCTGCAGTCACAATAGAGTTGTGCTGTCATACGAGAGGCTGTGCTTTATTATGAGTACAGTAATGGCATAAGAGTGACTGTAATATAGCATGACCCTTTTTTAAATATGATTACTATGAAACGGAAGCTTTAGTGCTTGGCATTTAAACTGTAAGTTTAAATAGTTGTTATTAGTTCAAATAGTGATAAGTGTTAAATTGTGGTAATCATAACTTGTATTATAGCTTTATATTGTATAAATATAAAAATTGTGTCCTTATTTAGGTATTATTTTGAGAGCCTTATGTTAGCCCGACTAGAGAGTTTTATAATCTGTATTGTAATTGTGGCTTCGTGAGTATTAAATTTCTCTGGTCTTAAGTTTATAAATTGATACACTGAGGGGACGTTTGACATTACAATGGATTCAATAGAGCAAGTTAATTCAATGCTAACAGCGCAGTAGCCCTGTACTTTAACTGTTGCATAAGATCCTTATTTAGTAAAGGTCTCTCGCTGCTAAGCACTTTTCCGTCCAGGTCCGACTCTCTAAAGCTCTGTGACTTTATCCTTGCGTGCGCTAGTAATATTTAAAGCTGTTCTTAATAACGCAAGCTAATTATAGTGTTTGGTGAGACACGCGGTTCTTGGCAGAATTCTTGACTCATTGTCCTCTGTAGTGTCCACCAGTCCGACTGCTTCGAAATGTAACAGCGCGGTTCTTCCTTTTAAAGCTCATGATTTTTAGACCATTCACATCTTCAGCGCAAACACTGCAGGATAAGTTATATGGCACAGAGCAAAAGTAAAAATAACGCTTGCCTAAGCAAACTCCGCTAAATATGGACAAAAAGACGTTTGTCATCTGCTCTTCTCTGTGCGCTGTCTCTCTCTCTCTCTCTCTCTCTCTCTCTCTCTCTCTCTCTCTCAGTTTTTACTTAAGCCAAAATATAGAAACTTTACATTTACCTACAAACACACACAAATAAATTAAAATAAAAGTACTAATCAGGAATTTGGAATCCCGTAACGTCATTTATTGCATGTTTAGATTATTTCCCAGTCATGAGCTCATTCCACTGGTCGTCCTTTTGATTTGACGTACCTCACTGACAGGCTTGAGTTTGTTGAAGTTGCTTCCAGTATGTATGGCAGTTCGTCCTTGTTTTGGTTTGTAAATTGGGAAAAATATGTTTCCATCTCTCTCTCTTTCTCTCTCTCACCCTTTCTATCTCTCTTGCTCTCACGCTCTCTCTCTCTCTCTCTCTCGACATGAGTGTGGTCATAAGGTGCTCCCTCACAGAGGAGTCGCTCACAGACGTTAGAGAATCACAAGTTCAGTTACTGGGACTCCAGACAGCCTGCAGGAACGATCTGCTTCAGTTTCTATGAAGCGTTTAAAACACTTCTGTTCAGGCTCAGCATTAACCAGCTTAAATGTAATCCCGGTACAGGACAGCTCAGACCCACAGAAAGCGCTTGGAGTTAGTTGGAGTGTTTTGCAGGTAGTAGGGTGTGTGTTAACCTGCACAAAACAGTGTTTTTCGATGACCTTCAATGACCTTGCAGTGTTGAGGCAATTTTCACAGGAAGTTCTGAAAGCGTGTGAGCTGACTCACTGGTCAAACATTGTTACTCTCTGTTTTTCTTTGGAGCATGTTTAAGTTTTGTGGCTTTGTTAGTTAGAGCAGGAAACCAGTAAACGTAGGTAGAGAACTGGTTTCACAAGTAAAATTTTTGTTCAAATGAAAATTAGGGCATAGACTAAACAAACTGATAGCGCTAAACAAACTGTTGTAACCTGTCATGTTGACTAATTGGGGAGGACCCTCCAGCTAGCAGGGAGCGTTCTCCAAACATTGCCTAACGTTGTTAAAAGTGCTCTCAAAATTATTTGAGAAGTTAATGCAGTAACATTAGCAGAACATTTTTCTAATGTTATATATCATTTGTATCAAAAACATTAAGACCACGTCTTAATGTTTTTGTAAGGTCAGACTTTCCTCTGTTGTGTAAGTTGAGTCAGCACCTCCCACTGTTCTCCTGTTGACTGTGTCTCCAGGTGAGTTTCATCGTTATCGTCTCGTCGTCCTGGAGAAGGTTGGCAGTTGTTCAAGGAAAACATTAGCACAGGGCCCCTCGGCCTCTGAGAGCCAGACTGAACCTCTGTGTGTTTGCACTGGTCCATCTGTCTGTTGGCCACAGCGCTAGCATTCACTGCTATAACATTGCGTGTTACCTGGATCAGTTAACAGATGTTTTGTGTATTGTGGTACATTGCGTCCCAGATTAAACTTTGTTTTCTTTAACAGAGAGGTAAATGTTGCTTTTATGAATGAACATACTGTATTGGCTTTGTTTAAAAGCGCAGTCACTGATACACTGATACACTTTTTAAATTTGATGGAATTTTCTGTTATAATTTCTGTATTTTTCATCTGTTTTGCCTTTGACGGCCATCTTGAATGTAATTTTCACTAATCTTGCCACAATGCATTCTGGGACTGTGTTGGCCCAAAGGAGGTAACTTATATAACAGCATATTGTTTCTGCCCACCTTTTGGAAGAGTCTTAACTGTCAAGTTTTCTGTCAGACGCTCCTTCCTGTTTGCGTTTGTTTTGCAGATGTACAGTTATCGTGCAGTCAGGATGCGATGTGGAATATTACTGCTGACTTTCCACCACACAGATTCTCTGTCATTATCAGATGCGCTGTGATGATGTATGAAGAGAGACAGTGAGATGCTAAGCATTTGTTTTGTAGCAGTACATTCATCAACAGAGAAGATAATTCAGTGTTGGACAAGCCTGGCTGTACTTTGTCCTGTATAAAATAGGCATATATGAGGACAAAATGACTGGTAAAGAGATTTTAGGTGGTCCTGGCTGTTAGGAAGTCCTCACTGGATTATAAATCAGTCAGATCATGTTTTAATGTCAACAGAGTTGTGTAAGGGTTATAGTAGACTTAGGGGATGGAAAATATCATTAGCCTTTTATGAGAACAATGGAAGTCTATGAGATGTCCTCATTAATATAGTGAAAGAAAACTTATGTGTGTGTCCGTGTGTGTGTTTGCCTGCGGTCCTGTGTTGAATATTTAATGCTGTAATAGCTCTTATAACTGCAGAAAAGATGTGGTGTATGAAAGATCCTTTTGTGTTCTCTAAATATCCAGCAAGAGCTTTTTTCTGCACAATAAACCGAGTAATAAACTTACAATATTTGTTCTGTTCCCTTTGTAGGCAGCATTTTTAGCCGTCATAAGCAGCTCTCCTTGTGTGAAGGCTAATTGAAGGGGAAGGCGGCAGCATTGCTGCTATGATAAATTCTGGTTGACTGGTTGGTTGAAGATCAACTGTGAAACGGAATCGCATGTCACCTTTGAAAAGTCCCAGAATGCATTGCGACAAAAAAGGAAACATTAAGAACGTTAGCCGACATTCTGAGAACGTTCCCTGTTAGCTGGCCAATAGGTTTTAGAGCAGTGTTGTGGAAGAGGGTTTATGTTTGTCCACTCAGACAGGTTTTTTGACTAGAAGGAGATGTTTGCTTGACCTTATCTGAGGCATGACCCAGAAGTTCATTCCTGCCAAAGGTCCAGCTTTCTCAAGATCGGAATTTTCCATGAAGGTTCATCCGCTGTGGGTGGAGCCATTCGTGGTATTTTTGTAAGTCTTAGTGTGGGAGTTTATAATTTGAGAGCAGTGTTGTTGTTGACCAAGGACGACTGATCAAGGTCTAGCCTTGTTGTCCTGAACAAGCCATTACAAATGTAATATTCTCTCGCTGCCTCTGTGTGGACTTAAATCCATAGTCTGTCTACATACTACCAACGTTTTTATGCAAAGTGTAATTAAAATGCTGAGTAAGGTGATAAGACAACAACGTGGCAGATTACTGTTCGAAACATTTAGCATTGTGTACCCTTTTACATACTTAAAATAAAAATAGTTGCCACTGGATGTGGTGCACTACACTAATATTCTGTTCCAAACATAGTCTGTTATTAGATCATTTAACTGAGGCTTGTTACCCAGAATGCATCTGTTTTGAGAGAAGGTCAACACTGTCAGCAAGAGTCTGTGATATACGAGTCCACATGAGTGTCACATTTCTGACGTCACCATGTCTGTTTGGTTTTGTTTCGTGCTTGGGTCATTTCTTCATTATATTGTGCAGAATCTGCACAATTGTTGTTTTTTCTTTTTGTTTGTTTTTTGGTCAAGTATTACCGTCAACACCCCTTTAGCCAGGCGTGATCTCTGTTGCTAGGCAACACGGTTTTGCAAAAGTGGTGTTGCAGTTCTTCATGCTCAGACATGAAATGAATTAGCACAGTTACTTTTCGTCGAATCAGACCTGGACATGGTGCAAGTAAGAGACACCAGCGCTTGTTAATATTGAGGATCGTGTTCACTAACCCACACTTCTCCACCAGTGTAACCCAACACCTCTGCCTAGACTGGGTCCGGGCCAACATCAAAACCTTGCCTGGCCTCGCCTGGACCAAACACCTGCTGGTCCATGTGATGTGATGTCATCACAACGTCTGACATAAACGAACAACAATGTCTGTGTCACCTCCAGAGTTGCATTGGGCCACGCCCATAGTTTTGCCCAGTCAGGAATTTCGTGTGTCAGAAGTGGGAGGATAGCGAGATAAAACCAGCTGACTGGTTGAAGCTGTTGTTATTATGTTGATGTGATGAAATGTGTTCGTACTGGTCTGATCTTTGGGGAAGACCTGGCGGAGTGGTGTGTTAATAGGTGTGCAGCGGTCTTGGTCGATCATAAGTGTAAGATCTCAGGCATCTTCAGTCATTTGACAACATCTTGATTCCTGTCTTCTGTTTGCAACTGTTTTGGAACACAGCTCGCTGGACCTCTGTCTACAGCCTCTCATGAGGAGTTTCTGATGGTCATGCTTGAAAACAACCTTCACTTCTCTAGGTACTCCTCAGATTTTGATTTTGATTCCTTTATTAAACAGCATTTGTGGCACAGGGTTGAAGATAGATAGAATTGTTTTTAAGACGCAAAAATGGTGGTTACGGTAAGACAAACGAGACAAAGAAATTGTGTTAGCAAGACTTCTCACTCATCTGTGATGTTTGTTTTATGTTTGTCATGGTAATTGTTAACTCGGTTACCTGCATGTTGGACCTCATTACCTTGAACGTGATCAAAACAAATGTGTGTTTTAAAAAAATGATTTGTTAAACTTTCTTTTGTAAATTGTATTGAACTAAATGATACAATGTACGTCAGAATGATTTTGTTTAAAAGAAAAGATAATTGTTTGTTTCTGTGGTAATTGTTTGACATTAGGCCTCATTTTAGATGCATCTTAAAGCGGTGAGTGTCCTTATTTAGTTATCATTTTGAGAGCCTTATATTAGCTGTAATGGTAAAACAGAAGCGAAAGGTTTTATTCAGTGAAATAAATGAAGCTTTTCATCATTGTCATTGTTAGTCATGTGATTAGGATTAGAAGTATTTAAACTGCATTCTGTACGTTTGACGCAGAGCGATGAGTAGAAGCACGTGCAGGAAACTGCTGATGCGTCACTGTACTGGCCCTTTAAATCCTTTCTGCATGCGCGCATCTGTGCGTGCAAGCTCAGTCCGCAAGATGAGTCATAAGACGCGCTGGTTACAGAAGCTGACCTGGCTGTCCAGCCTGCTGACATTGGGGAAGCTGGCGGTTGTGTGTGTGTGTGTGTGTGTGTGTGTGAGAGAGAGAAAGAGTGAGAAAGAGAGAGAGTGTGTGTTTGAGCAGTGGTCACTGTTTGTGCAGTAGCTAGAGAGAGAGAGAGAGAGAGAGAGAGAGTCGTGGGGGAGACGCTCTATCTGTTCACATGTGGCCCCTCCTCCTGCATTGCACCACTGCAGTCGCTGCGTCTCGCACACCTAACAGGCTTGTTTACAATCCTCAGAATCTCATGCAGTACTGCAGGATGACACACACACACACACACTTTAACTGCTGTGTTTGTATCAATTCCTCCTAATGAAAGAGGGAAAAGTGAAAGTGTTTATTTTGTGATTCTTTTAGTTTGTTTAAATCAGGTTCTCTAGAACTTTCTTGACCCCAAACAATTTATCGTTACAGTTTAGTGAAAAGTGAATTGGATGTCTGCATGAAAATTGCTGTTACCACGGAAACGAGAATCGCATCATCGACGGGACACTTTTTTTGGGCATATTTGAATAAATTGTATCAAACGCCCTGCATCTTTGCTTTTACCCCATTACCCTTTGCTTCAGACCAAATTTTGTAAAGCTTTAATTTATTTTTAGATCTAAAAACTGTGCTGTTTTAAGCCAATAAACACAAAACATTGCCTGGAGTCATGGAATTTGATTGGTTCACACTCTGTGTGCAGTCATAGAGAGCCGGGTGGAGATAAATGATATTTTGGAAGTTACTTGTCTCCAGGGAACTCACACATACACACACACACAAACATACACACACACACTCCATCACCTACTCATATCATCAGCCAATTGTATCACAGCTATGACCCGACGACTCAATCACACCAGTTATTATTAGGTCACTTGTTATATTAGATAACAGACATGAGAGGGAATTAAAAATGAATCTCAGTATGATGGATTTACAGCTTCTGAGCTTATGCACGTTGCTAAATGGTTGCTAGGGGATTCTGCATGGTTGCTAGACAGTTCGGCCCAGGGCCTGAAAGCGCAAGGTTCCGAGGTGTCTTCCGTTATCTGTAGCAGGTTTGATTGGTTGATTAATCACTGTGGATGTTTTTGTTTTTTGCTGAAGTAAATCTGCTGCTTGTCTGAGACGTGGTGGCTCAGATCCAGCAGCCAGTTTTTCTCTGTATCTGAACACAATGTTCCTCAACTTACTCCTGGGGCTCTCAAAGCTGTTATGATTTATACGTACAGTACATGGTGCTCACAAGGCTAAACGGTCAACTGCTTCAGTCAGTGTATTGAGGATTGTAAAACGTGCTGTTGGCACACAAATACGCCTCGTGTTTTTGTTGTGTCTGTTTTTGGTTATGCAATATATGCTCACAGGTGGAAGCTTGTCCTCAGCGTTCATTCATTTATCCATTCATGCATTTGGAAGACGCTTTTATCCAACGCTGCAAGCTATACAATTTTTATGTGTGTGCATTCCTTGGGAATTAAACCCACAACCTTTTGCGCTGCTAATGCAACGCTCTACCAACTGAGCTACAAGGACACTGTGGCTCAATGTTAGTTTAGTTATTGAATTATTCCTTGTCGGTATCTCAGACGGTATTTCATTGGAATCAATGCGTCCCGGATATGTTGGAAAAATCGGATCGGAGCATCTCAAGATGAATTGTAACGGTAGCATCACCTGAATCCAGACAATGATCATGCTAACCTGATCTCCATGAGTGCCACGTGAGCCTTGTAAACAGACCCAAATGGTCCCCCGGTTCTCTGCTGCGATGCTGATTTGGTTCCCTCAGTACCAGCGAATAGATGTAGGTCAGGGTATGGGGGGTCGGGTTACCTCAGCACATACAAATTAAACTGGATACTTGATACTCCCTACTTCATACACCAACCCCCCCCACCCGTCTCTCTCTGTTTGTCTTGTATAACAGCAGGATGTCAGCCTTGTTGATGAGGGCTGCTGTATGTCAGGCTGATGTCCTTCTGATGCGTCTATAGTTAATAGCTGATGTTTCTCATGTTTGAGATGATTGAACGGGGTCATGTGACTCCAGGCTTCATCAGCATCGGTTCTGTTGACGCTGAGGCTGGAAATAAGTCAGCTGCAGCTAATAAAGTTAACCTTGAACTTTAAGAGGCACCTCAACACCTCTCGCTCTCTCTCGCGCTTATTTGCGTCATGTGGACGCCCCTCACATGAAAGGGGATATATGTTTACCTTATATGACACAAGTTTGGATCTCAGCTTTAGAAATCCGTGGCATTCAGAGTCTGACGGGAGTTCGCAGGTCAGTTGATCTACAGAGAACTACAGAGTTTTTTACCTGTATTGTGTCTGTTAAGTTATCTTGTCTCGAACCAAAAG
>JAZGTI010007569.1:4720-21461 GCA_036877585.1 Botia kubotai | reverse complement strand
TCATGTTTTAGCTTGGTTGTTAAGGAGTCAAAATGTCTTTCCTGTTTCCTTTAGACCAGACAGACAATTACAAGATATTGTTTTCAAAATGGTTCCATATTTGGAAGAAGGTAAGCAAGGGTTCACTTTAGTTTGTCTCATACTGGTAGTAATTTTTCTGCTTGAAAAACAATTGATGGCAAATATGTTTTCTTCTTTCAAGATGAGAGGTCACGAATATGTGAGTTTTATAAAAAGAGAGGACTTGAAGTTCCAAAACCAGGTTTGTATACATTAAGTTCAGTAATGTTATGAATGTTGCTCATGTCATTTTCCTACATAATAAAACAGGCTCTTTTACAGGCCTGAGTGGTGCTGTAAAATAGTCGTATAGGAGTCTGTTTATGATGCGCTTCTCTCTCTTTTACCCTAGTGGCAGCGCCAGCCACAGCCCCGGTAAAGCTGCCTCAGAGACAGAGGAAAGATATGGTGCTTCAGTCTGTTTTTACTATTCCCCCAGAACTAGATGTGTCTATCATGTTGGAGTTTGTAGGGTCAGTATAGTTTCCTGTATTTGCACGTTAACGTATATTATTGGTGCTTGAAATCAGATGTAATGTAATTCAAAATGTAATAATTTGCTCCACCTCTAAAACAACTTTCCTATATGACTGACATCACAAAGCCCTCTCTCTATTTCTACTATGTAGTACTATAGAGACCATGCCCAGCTAGCTACCCTGGTCCGTTTTGGCATGAAAAAACCCACTTTTCGTGATCCTATAAATTTCAGATTTAAAAAAGTCCTACCCTATAGCTTTCCCCTTTCTTTCTCACTGGATAGTATGTTACTGTATGGGAGGAAACTGGGTTGTGCGTGCTGTTTTTGTTTAATTTGGAAAGGCAAGTAGGTTATGTAGTGTATGTCGCCACAAGATGGAGCTAACTCGTCGAAAACCCCAAACGTTCTGATTTGGTTGAATATAATCAGATTTTATCCATCTGTACCCATCTGTGAATTTAATTTGTTATTATGCAGATAAGGCAGATGCATTCTGTTTTTTAATCTATTTCTGTTATCTTTGATTTACAGAGCTGAAGAGGGCATTGCAAATTATAAGGTAATGTTCAAATATTGTCAGCAGTTAATTGTTAATGGTTTTAACTCTTTTCTTTACACATTTCTATACACAGATCATGGTAGTTGCACATTCCCTAAATGTAGATATTGAAAACGCATTGCAATAACATTGTTCTTGTGAAATATAAATAGCTGAATGCTAATTATTATCTCAGTTTTGTTTATCTCAGTCTGTTCTGATTATATTTTTACCTCAAGCCTCTTGAGAGGAAGTATGTGCGTGTGTCAGGAGAAGCCACCATACGTCATGTGGAACTCTTCATCAGGAGGAAGATGGAGCTGAGCCCCAAATACAAGGTGAAACACAGAGACCTGTTTTGTTGCTTCTTTATTCCTAATCTCGCTTGAATTCTTTTTAACTCGCCCCCTCTGGTGTAAATGTTATTTATAAACCACTCTCTGTAACACTAAGGAAAACAGTCACCCTTAATCATGATAGAAGCAGGTTATTTTTAATTAAACCAGAAGCATAAATCCCGGCTCAGATGGTCAGATCTGTCAGACGTCTGACAGTGGCTACAGGATATGTCCAGTGGACCCCTGCTGTTTCAGACGCTCAATAATTCAAACTGACAGCATTTATTAGCTGCTCTTCAAACTGAAGAAAAATATGCCAGAGTCAGAATATGAGTCAGTTGATGTTAAAAATATCCTTTTCTGTCTTTTTATTAGTTTTATTTTACGTTTACATTTCAGACACTTTAATTCTAAAGGGGCTTAACATGCAGTCAAGATAGTTTAACCTCCGTTCGAGTTTTGTACTCCCTAGAAAGCAAACCCATGATCTTGCCTTTGTTCCTTCCATGCTTTACCAATTGAGCTACAGTTTTAATTCAGTCAGAACAATCTCTATTTACATATAGCTGTTGATGTTACCAGTATAAAGTCACGCAGAAGAGCGTTCATAGAAATGATGTTATTAGGATGTTCCCTCTCTCTCTCTCAACACTTCGGTGGCTCTCTGTCATGCTTCACAATCCAGCCACATTGCTGTTTAATTAGTTTTCTCCTAATCCAAATTCTGGATAACTATTTGAGTCTTTGAAAAGGACCACAGCTCAGTCAAGCATACAAATAACTGTCTGCAGTTTGAAAAGAAAACTCTAAAGCTCTATTATTCATATTTATGTTATTCAGCTGTAGCTACTGCAGTCTAAGACAGCTTTCTTTGGTTTGAAGCACATTTTTTGCATTATAAGTCAAAACAACTTGGTATTCCAAATAGAGCTAATAGGCACATACAGGTTGCACGTTGTAAAGCTAAACGGTTGTACTTGGATTACTGGCTTAAGGTTTTATCCTGGCACCCAATCGCTCACCTGATTATCTAAAACGTATCTGGCCAAGCATGGAAACCTTATAGTGGTGGGGACATAAAGAAATTAATGTGGAAATTGGGAGGTCTGAGGGATGGATTTCTGAGATTTGCACAAGGACATTTTGTGGCCCTGCTCTACATACTAGATTATATGTACTGTATTGTATGTACACATAGAGGTTGAAAATGCATTTCCAAAAATACCTTTATTTTTATTGTGTTTTAACTACAAAATTGCCCATCCATAACCCTAAATATTGCATTTCAGTGCATAACTTGACCTACACATTTGTGCTTTGGAGTCATTTTATATATTTGACTGAATAAGAGTATGTTATTTGATGTACAATGAAATTACACCTACACGCATTATAGTTAATTACTTTCTCCTTTGTCAGGTTGATGTTGTATGTGGAGAGCAGCTCCTTGAGCAGTACCGATCTTTGAGAGAGATTTGTAACACACTGGGAAAAAAAGCATTGCAGGTTGGTGCTCAGCATACTCATTTTCACCCTTCACTTCCACAACAATACAGCTTATGACCTTCTAGCCTATACCCAGAGTTGACACAGAAGATAATGGAAATTGTTTGTGGGTGGTAAAAGTCAATAGCAGTAGCAGTGAGACAGCAGTTGAGACAGACCCAGCCCCCTCAGCCTGATGTCACCTTGAAAAAGGTTTGTAGTTGTTACCGCCCATATTCTTTATGGGAGAGATAGAAAGGGTCAGAGCACCGTGTTGAAGACAAAGGAAATCTATATTATATCTTTTCTTTGTATGGTAGAGTTTTTTTAAAATCCTTCATAATTAGATATTCACTGTGGTTAGTGAGACATCAGAATGTAATGTCTTTTGTGTGTTTGGATACCCATGTGTATTTTTCTCCTTTTTTAGGATGGGATGTTGGTTCTACATTTTGGACTTGTGCTGCCAACTCAGTGAGGAGACAAGCTACAGACCATCAGACCAGCTACAGTGAAAACTGTAAACTACAGTAGAATAGCAGTTTCATTGCAAGTGCTAAACTGATTGTCCTAGGGAAAGATTTTGTTGTCTTTCTAGTTGCGTTATGCTTGAAAAGCAAAATGAAAGGATGTCAGCATTAGTTCAGCAAACACACTGATAAACTTCAGTACTGTGATGAGTTATTTAAACTAAACACTGTCTAACAGAAAAAAGCAGTTTGTTATAGTTTTCACACCCATAACTTTACTGTGAATGCTGTTTTGTATTTCTGCTAATGTCGCAGAAAAATTGAGGAAGCAGTTTTACTCCTTGTCTCAGAGGATGATTTATTGACTTTAAAAAAGGAAATTGCTTTTGTTAGGAAATGACTTCTTGGGTTTCATTATATATGGTTGTGAGTGTGGTCATAAGTATATGAAGAAATGAAATGGTTGATTTGGTTCAGTCTTCCTCATAATTCGACTGTTCTTGAAGTGTTTTCTGTTTTTCCGGGTTTTTCAAATCTTTTGTGTTATTTTGTAGTTGTTACAAGACCGTCTGGGAAAAAGAAAAGGCTTGCATCATTGGAGTGAACTCTTTGTTACTTTTCTAGAGCATAATTATAAATAAATGTGACATCTTTTACATTTTCAAAAATGTTTTATCCCATTATAGTTTACATGTGTTTGTGTGTTTACATGAGGCTGTCGTATTGTCTAGATTGGAGATCACGTTGGCCTAAATGTTACATAGCATTACTCACCTCATATGCAATACTAATCACCTTTAGGGGGTAGTTTAAGTTTTTTGTTAAAGCTGTTAACACTACAGTCCCTCTGGGAAAATGGTTTCCATGGGAACCGCTCCACCCCAAATACATCATTAATGTGCTGTTAATATATAGTAGGAGTGTGGGGTCATAATTACAAACCCATTCCAACTGAAGTCCAACTGAGCTTAAATTTGGTTTAACTGATGTTTTAATGTCCAATTCACTCTATTTAATGTGTCCAATTCACTGTATTGCTTCTGTGCTATGCATCTAAATTTTAGATTAGGGAAGCCTTGGTGATTATGAAGTCTAGATTTACGGTCTAGATGACCTTTATCCAATGAGACGATAGATTTTGGAAGGGCATCTGTCAAGTTTCAGTGAAGGACTGTCAATGAGATTAACACAAAGCAAAAGATATGTGGAGGGGGCTATCAGTTCTTTTATTAATCATAAAACAGTTCTAATCTTACTCTAAATGTAATGTACGATCATTTATTTAATGCCCTGAATGCGAGTTTTAGAACATAAAAGAAACATTTCCATTACGGTTTTGTGATTCAATTTGTGTTTATTGATGTTGGAGAGAGTGGTTTCTAAATGAAAACAGCAAGACATATAAACAAATATGTAATTACGTAAACACATTTAAAAACGTTTAAAATCTTTTATTTACTGCTGTTTGTGTGGTTAAGGCATATGTGTGGTGCTGATGTAAGATTCAGAAGTTTGGTCCCTTTTTAGAAAATGCCGTAATGCTCCCCAACAAGCCTTGTGTTTTAGTACTACGTTTATTTGATCTAAAATCATTGGATGTCATTTAAAGCATATAAGTTTAAAGTCTTAGGAGTCTTAAGATCATTACCAGTGCTAAAATACTATCCCTGAAGCTATAATGAGGAAATACACAGGAAATATTTGAGGCCGTTATTCTTAGTGTAAAACCAACATTCTGTAGATATGTTTTAAATCACAATGTCACGGTAACAATATCTTTACCAACTAATGTCAATGTTTACGGTGGCCAATATTAAGACTGACATCACACAATGATGAAAATATGTTGGTCACTGTAGAAATAAAACTAAAGGATGTGTATATATACTGTAAAATATATACTGTAGCATGTATCGGATTTCAACCTTCTAGTTAGAATTAACATCAACTTTATCACTCTTCTCTGTCTTTTTAATAACAGCGGTTTCTTCATTGTTTTCATCCCGTGTGGCAGCTGCCTTAGATTTGGGTGGTATGTCCTCCTCTTTCTCTTTTTTGGGATTGCGAGTTGAGGTCAAAGCGGAGTGACTCTGATACCCGTAACTAATGCTGGGAGTGCTGGAGAAAGTGACTCCAGAACTGAAGTGGGTCTCTTCACCTTCCAGCAGTTTCCTGTGTGGACAAAGACTGATTAGTCCTGTTTTATAGAGTCGTATGTTCATTCTTACTGTGAAAGGAATTCATTCATGTTCTCATCCATTACTTCTCTGTATGCATACTTCGTGTGGCAATGCTGAGTAATTGGTGCTGTACCTGTAAGCTGCTATTTCAATGTCCAGAGCCATCTTGACATTCAGAAGTTCCTGGTACTCTCTGAGGTGATGGGCCATTTCACTCTTAGTGTTTCTAAGCTCGAGGTCCAGCTGCCCAATTGTTTGCTGGTTAATGTAATTGAAAACAAGTATTATTTTAACACTAGCCTCAGCATAACATAGTGTGCAATGTCCATCATAAGATGCCGTTGCTATATAAAGAAATGCTTTACATGACGTCAGCCTATTTGTTTGCTGCACAAATTATTGTTAATTTAGTTAGAACATAATCTTTGCATCTAAACTAGACACTAATCTGATTTACAGTGGCACTTTTTCACCGTTCAAGTTGAAATTAATAAAAATTAATTAACAGAAATTAATATGGCATGCGTATGTGGTCTTAAATCTTCACATAGTAAAGTGATTCTGTTATGTCAATATAAACGAACTGAGGACATCTTAAAGTGACCTTGCGGAAGCCACCCTCGCAAAATCCTCTTTATTAAGAGACTCTCCTTGGTGGAATTAACCTCGGCCAACTCTTGCGGGATTAGTTCAGCACCATGGACAGAGACTCGCGAGCTAATTTCGCTTGTTCAAATGTGATAAATTACATTTAAAAGTGATTTGGCTACCATAACAGTGAACACTCCAGCCACTATGAGTTAATGAATGAGTTAATGAATTTTAATGGATTTATTTGAAATAAATCGCTTACCTGATAACGTACGACCTCGGCATTGTGTGCATCTTCCATCTGACGGATCTGTCGTTCAAGTGATTCGTTTGTGCCTCTTAAGGTTTCAATTTCGACGGTTTTAGACTGTAGTTGTCTTCTGTAGTCATTAATTTCCTCTCTCGTGGCTCTCATCGTCTCGTTGGTTCTGGTGGCTTGTTCGTTCAGGCTGGAAAACTTTGATTTGTACCATTCTTCGGCAGACAGCTGGTTTTTAGACGCAAGGGCCTCGTATTGGCCACGGATCTCTTTAAGGGCCGAGGTGAGATCAGGCTTGGACAACTCGACTTCCACAGATATCTGGGCGGCCTGAATCATGTTCGTCAACTCCGCCACCTCTTCGTCATGCACCTTCTTTAGAAAATTTATCTCGTCCATGAGGGACTCCAGCCTCCTCTCCAGGTCCACTCGTACCACGGTGGCATCATCTACGTCTTTCTTGTAGGATCTGAGTGTCTGCTCAGCATCTTCTCGTGCTCTGATCTCGTCCTCAAACTTGCTTCGAAGTTTCAGCAAGTCTTCTTCTATACTGTCTCGTTCGATGAGAACGTGAGACTTTTCACTATTCACTTCATCCAGATGGGCGCGCAGGTCTCTGATTTCTTGCTGGTAGAGTTCAGCCAGTCTAGACGGCTCGTTCTGCCTCTGGCGCAGAGTCGTAAGTTCGGTCTCCAGCACTTTATTGTGTTGCTCTAGGTTGCGCACTTTCTCAATAAACATTGCGAATCGGTCATTGAGACCCTGCAATTGTTCCTTTTCATTGGTTCGAATGATTTTATACTCGTTGTTTAGCACTGATGTTTGCGAGAGATCCACGGTGTCGAAATGGACCGGGGAGAACGAAGAGGACCGGCCTGCTCTCTTGAAAAACCCCGCGGGAGATGGGCTGCTGCGGTAAACAGAGTGAGACCTGAAACCGCTGGCAGATACGGAACTCCGCGAGGACACATTGCTCATTCTAGATGGGGAACTCGTAAAGCGAGTGGTTTCCCCGAATATCCTTCTATAGGACGAAGACGTGTACTGGTCTGACCCGTTGCTCATCTTCTTAATAACTAATGGAGTCTAAAAATGGGTGGGCATCTTATTATATACCCGCGGACGGTTCCATTCAATTGCGTGTCGTGTTCCCTCTGGTGGTGACAATCAAGATTATAACAACATTCAAAGCGTTAAATCATTGATTTAGTTTATTTGCTTTTGAACAGTAGGCTATTGACAACATTTCCCCATAAAGACAGTTAAGTACTTTAAAGATTTTCCAGCCTGTCTTCAACAGCTATGTGATGGAACTGGCCGGTTGGGCAGTGCTGAATGGTCCCGAAGTTCAAAAGTTAAATCGATTATTTAGTCTTGGTTCAACATCTTGTTTATGTTTTAGATGTATTTATGACTTATAATATTCCTGAAATATTATTTTCTGTCTACCTCTCCGTCACAAACAAAGCCACCTCAATTACAACCTAACAATTTAACATTTAGCTTTTTATACCTGAGTGAGGTATAAATTACAAATGTATTTTTAATTTAGTCTGTATGTCTTAATATATTTTATTATTTTATATTCTATGTATTTAATAAAATCTCTATAAACGGATTTCCACTGTTTAACGTCCATTTTGTTTTATTCTTCTTACAAAGTGCTGCAGAAATGCTCACAATCGTAATTTATGACGAAATATTCGTTTAATTATTCATATTTGTGTCATACTGTATGCTTTTACGCCTTCTGATATAAACAGATCTTCGTGTAAATAAAAAAAACATTAATGCATTAAATTGGTTCATTTGAAAACACGTCAAAAGTTGACAACCAGTAGATGGCAATATTTCTCTTCTAATGTAATTCTTTTTTCACAGTTTTAATTGACCATTTCTGATTAATTAAGATCATTCACACTGCGCATTACAAAAATTCAATACAACTACAAGAACCCTAAGTTTATGTATTACAGAATGTATAAGTAGGCCACACGAACACGGAAAACATTAATCTCTCGATTACAAAGCTAATTATATAAATACGAAGTAAAATAAACACGTTTTACGCATAGAAGACAAGCCTATTATTAAATTAAATCGATGTTTAAATGTATTCTCATAAAGCAACGAAAATATGATTTTTGTGTATAAATCTGAGGGATGAGATCAAGAAGTAATTCTGGAGGACACATTGACAGAATGAAGAGTGCAAGACATAATAGCACAATTTTGCGTTACAATATTGCGTTGGATATCTATGCGTTGGAGATCTATGAAGATCCTGTGCCTGCGCATGCGCAGTACCCAGATAGCGCAGCGCTGCAGTTGTTGGTCACAGGAGGCAAGGTAAGTAGTCGCTGTGCGGAGATAAAACGCATAACAGTAAACGCTGGTTGTGGTATACATTGTTGCAGGAGAAGTGTTATTACCATTAAAACGCCATTTGTAAATAAGTTTTCATCATTTGATGCATTTCCGGTTGCTCAAAACTAAAGGAATGTGAGTTAGCTGATGTGCTAACTTTACAATCACGGAACTGCACGGGCAAAAGGAAAGCTCTGCTCACATTTATGCTTAAATATTGCTTGAATACATTTATACAGTTGTCTAAATCTGTTTGTCTGGACCCTTTACGCTTTGCGAGTTAGTGTTTATTTGACTGAAACTGCAGCTGAATGTTCGTACGCACCAGATCTGCCTTTTGTCACCTGTCAGACAAACGTCTGTGCGAAGTGTCTATATTTATTAGCGTCGAATTACTATTTGGTATTAAAATAGTGTAAACTAGTATTATTTTATTGCTTTCTATTGGCCGTCTTTAAAAGAAAAAGTAAGTATACAGGTTTTGGTAAATTCTTTGCCTGATCAACTTTCCATCAAACCCTTTTCCAGGAAATGAAAAAAATGAAACACTTGGTTTTCCGTTTACACATTGTGTTTCATGCAGTTTCCTGCCTTGTTTGTTTGTTCTTCTTTTTCATTTATGTTTACGTTTTAGAGAGGAAATATACTAACCAGCTGTTTCTCGGACTTTCTAAAGAATTATAAATAATGCAGTAGAAGAGACATGTTGATGAGATTCCGTTAATTTGCTGTATTTGTCTCGTCTTTTGTTGTTATGGTTTGAATAGTATATGCAGGGGCAGGCTCAGCTATTATGTAATAGCTTAACATTGGCTGGACCTTTAACCTTTGAGATACTAAAGAAGAGCTGTGTGTATTCATGTTGTGAATACACACATTGAATGTGTATTCAATTGATTGTGTCTTCCATTTTATTTCTACAATTTTAGTCATTAAAAGACAATCAAATATCTATGTTAAGTACAATGTGCATTGCAGAAAAACTGTAGCGTATGTGTATATTTCTCAGACTTAAAACGGTTAAAGATGACAACGTCTTGGAGTGATCGTCTCCAGAATTATGCTGAACTTCCAGCCAACATGGACGGTTTATCATTGAAGAAGTACAGAAGAGAGGTGCATCACAGGTAATAATACATATCACAAATGTTATGAGCGACATTGCTGTTTTATCAGATGCTGTTGGAACTAACCAAATCTCTTGGTAAAAAAGCATAAAGAATATTAATTACTCTAGGCTGATCCTTACACATGAAGCCACACCCCTCACCATTGTTATGCCTTAATACATATTCATGCCTAATAATGTATTTTTCTTGTAGCAACAGTTTTTGTTGATTTGTCTTCCCTACAGTTTTATGGTCAATAATGACTTGTCTCACTTTCTCACTGAGATCTTTCACTTACTCATTATTACTCAAAATGCTTTTTCAAAAAAGATGATGGTGTCAAATTGAGCTGCTGTTCCATAACACATACTGTAGGTGTTTGTGGGATTGTAATTATCTCCTTTGATTAAAACAAGAGATGACATCATGATCTGTTTGTCAAATCATTAACCTTTATTATTGAAATTCTGTAGTTCATGTGGACTTTTACACACTAATATGCTGTATTCAACAATGCCTGTGTATCTTTACCAAGTTGACTGTTTTGTTCAAGCACTCTGGAAGGTACATTGATTGTGTTAGCATAATATTTTCAAGTTTATACTATAAATTCATTGCTTTGGTCAAGTGTTCTGTACAACAAACACTGTGTCAAACACTGTGGGTTTCTTATTTGTCTTTTATAAGCAGTTTATTATGTAGTAACATGCGTTAGTCTGTATGTTCTGGTATAATGTATAGTCCATGTATTCCTTTATTACAAAGCTTACCGCAGGAACTGGCTCATTGTCATCCTTCTATGAGGTACGCTAAAGTTTTGTTTGTTTATTTACAATGTTGACTTTTTATCTGTTTTGTAATTGATTTTTTTATATAAACATCACAGCACAGCACTAAAAACACAAGATGAACAGAACTGTGAGGCGACTTCATTTCTCTTCCTCTGTCATTGTTCTTCCTGCTCTTTAACATCATTTCTCTGCTCTTTAACAGCTCAGCTGTTCCACAGAGTAAATGCAGATTCATATTTAAGGCTTTACTGAAAATGCATAGTTGGTTAATAATCTCATACTGTTGAATCATAATAATTTTAAATCATAAAATTCTTAACAATGTTTGAAAAACAACTGACCGTTGCACATTTTGATGCTTGTGAAAGACAATAGCAAATTTGTACCTTTATAGAGTTCCCAAAGTGAAAATCTTTGTCCTATTCATAATAGTTGAATTTGATGGGTCATTATAACTATGAAATAAGCCATCATTTCTTGCTATTTCGTTTATTTCATACATCAGCATATGAGTGATGCCAGTTCTGTTGATGTTAGTCACAGCAGATCATAAACATTTCCATGTTATTTCCTAATCGTTTTTTAATTTCTCAGTGACGAGTCATTAAGTAATTTCTGCCCTGAAATCTTGATTTAATTAGAAATCAAGGAAAATTACTTTGCCGTTTGCTTTGTTTTACGTCTCATATTTTGCTGCTGTTGGCTAGGAATAAATTTCATTTAACTGAATACTTATTTTTTAGCATAACGTGATGAAGGTTGTGATGTATTGCTTTCACAGGCCACACTATGGCAGTGTCGCTATTATCTACATTAATATCAGCTCACAGATTGTGTTGGAATAATACAGCCGGCTGACTTTATCAGTGAGAGAATGTAGACTGTTTGTGTACATTGGCCTTGTATTGACTGTTTTGATCACCTCCTCAGAGTTTTTGTCAATAGAAGTTTGGCAATGGAGAAGATCAAATGCTTTGGCTTTGATATGGACTACACTCTAGCAGGTAAGAAGTATCTTGTCTTGTTTGTTTTTGCATGGACATTTGGTTTGAATTGACACTATAAGTTCAGAAAGGAACTGTGTTGTTAAATGATACATGTAAGTTAATTTATGATATTATGAATTTGGTATGAAGAACAGGCTGTTTAAAGAGTATGATGACACACAGCCAGTGGTGTAATGGTCTGTAAATAACACTCTGTATTCATTTGGTTCTGAAGACGTGTTTGACCTTTTGATTTTTATGATAAAATGTGTGAGATCGTAGGATGTTGTGACATCATGATATGAGCCATGTTCCTCTTGATAGACAGACTGCTGCCACTGCCTGATATATTCAATAGAAGGCTGTTAGTTTGTATGTTAGGTGGGATGTTAATGGTTTGGCTGTAATGCGGCTGCATGTAATGTGAGTTTATATAATTGGATGGCAGATAAGGAAAGACAACGCATGAGGTTCGACTGTTCACTGCTTGATACCTGATGGTGTGCTGGAGGCTTTGATCTAAAGTGGGTAATAGTTCTCTCTCAAGAGTGAAGTGAAAGTAAAACAAGATCGTAATCTGAGTAACTTTCTGTTTCCTGACCCACTTGGCATCTCAGATGAAGGTTTTAACTTAGACTAGTGGCAGTGGAGCAGTTAAACTAAATACTGAGTTTGTGTCTCTGGTGCTCTAGTTAGAATCTAGGTTTACCAGGTTTCATTAACTTGTTCTGTGTTCTCGTTGGCACCCAGAAACACAAAAATACAACTGTCGCTGCAAAGCCCAATGATAGAATTACTCTTGATTGAAGCTGATAATAGTGTTCTGTGCAAAGGGGTTGTGTTTAAAATAGGAAGTGACAGGCACCATCAGCTAAAGCAGGTGTTCCAGGCATGAGTTCATTAAAAAACTGTAAGGGCTTTTCCCCCGATTGTATTAAAAATGCCAATGATTAAGTTGAAATAAAACTAGATGATAAATGACCATTAGAATTGGCTTTGCCGTTCTTAGAAGCCAAGAAGTTCCTTTTTCTGGTTCCTTACTGATGCTAGTTCCCTTAACTGACAAAAGAAGAAAATCGATTGTTTTTCAACAATAATACAGTTGCATGCAATATCAATTATACAGTTTCATGCAGTATTATTGTCATACTGTATAGACGCATACTGTATACGCATTGTTGCAGGCACACTCTGACAGCTTGTCTCATTGTTCTCTGTCAATAGTGTACAAGTCTCCAGAGTATGAATCACTCGGCTTCGATCTGACAGTGGAAAGATTGGTTTCCATTGGTTACCCACAAGAACTCCTAAACTTTGTCTACGATCCTGCTTTTCCAACAAGGTTACATGAAAGATTTTTTCTCATCGTTTGTTAAGTCCAGTTTCACTCTCTTATACTACTGTGAAGTTCAGTAGTATAAGAACACACCAATGAGTAGTATTCACACCAATTCTGTTTACCTTGCAGAGGCTTGGTGTTCGATACAATGTATGGAAACCTGCTGAAAGTAGACGCATACGGAAACATCCTCGTGTGCGCTCATGGTTTTAACTTCCTTCGTGGGTGAGTCAGGGCTCGTCATGATTGATGCTCTGCATGGATGAGCCACAAATAAGACGGCCTCTATCTTAATGCATCTCTACAGATACTAACAGCTTCATATTTATGATGTTCTTGGTCGCAATAAATGTGAACCCTGCAAAAACCAGAGCTGTGAGTAATTGTTTTTTTATTGTTTTGTAGTCCAGAGATAAGGGAGCTTTACCCAAACAAATTCATCCAGCGTGGAGATACAGAGCGATTCTACATCCTCAACACACTCTTCAACCTCCCTGGTAAAGAAGCTTTACTTCAGTCCACAAAAACATTGTAGAGCGTTTTTTGGCAATATCAATAACAGAAGAATATATATAACGCAGTGTTTGTACTGTTTTTGGCATTTGTCAGAGACGTACCTCTTAGCCTGCCTGGTTGACTTCTTCACTAGCTGTGTCAGATACACAAGGTTTGGTTTTATATCTTAATTTGATTTGTTTCACAATCTTATTATATTACGTACTTAATACCTCACTGTGACGGGGCAGGTCAAGTGTTTGAACACCAAACTGTTGCTGTTGAAGTGTAAGTAGAGGTCATACTCAGGTCATATGTGTATTTGGCTTTGTGGCTTTAAAAACACTTCAGAATAAATGATTTTGAAATGTGATTTTTCTAGTTTTAATGAGTGGTACTAAAATGCATGTTTTTTTATAGTAGATCTTAAATTTCACAAGACAGCGTTTATTATATGACACTTGTAAAGGAAAGTGCTTTTTAAAACTGTTCTGTTTTACCGCATGAATCACGCTGTTGTTTATTAAGGCATTCTAATAGTGTGTCTTGAGTTTGTGTGATGTATCATTAATCTGACGGAATTGACAGCTTTTATTTTCGTCTCCACAGTTGTGAGACAGGCTTTAAAGATGGAGATCTTTTCATGTCCTTCAAGAGCATGTTTCAGGATGTCAGAGATGCTGTGGATTGGGTCCATTTCAAGGTAAAGGCTGTTTGTAGGTGCTATAGAGTTGCTTTTCTCTGAAAGAAAAGAATCTTTATGGACCCAATATAAATGTCACACTGTGGACATTTGCTTCTCTGTGATATATCAGGGGTCACTGAAGGAGAAGACTGTGGAAAACCTGGAGAAATATGTGGTGAAGGATGTAAGTCAACCAAATGATCAAACTCCACATGGGTTCAAAATTATGGGTTAAAAATTATTGCTTAATAAATACTTACTGGTTTTTGTGTGTTTTCTGTGTTTTGATTATCTAGGCCAAATTGCCTTTGCTTCTGAGTCGAATGAATGAAGTTGCCAAAGTGTTCCTTGTCACCAACAGTGATTATAAGTACACAGATGTGAGTTATTCTAGATGGGAGAGCTGTTTTAAGCACAAGAATCTGACACTTCATTTAACACCAAGTCAGAAATATAGACAATCTATAATATGTAACACATTTTCTTAAAAAAGAAAAACAATTTTGTTTTGGGTACAAATTCCTGAAGGAATTAATCATTACTTGTTCTCTTTCAGAAAATCATGACATACTTGTTTGATTTTCCACATGGTCCAAAAGTAAGTCATCTTCAATCTCATACCAGTACACCAGCATACCATTCTTACTTCGTATTTTTGAGGCTCAGATCCCCAATTAAAATATCTTATAAGAAAAGATCAATACACATTTGACATGATTTCTTTCACAGGTGTAAAAAACTTGAACCAGCACACACTATTATGTTGTGGAACTCCCTGAGGGTTACTTCACCAGTTATAGTTTGTCTGTGTACCCTTTAGATGGAAGTGTGCTTTCAATAAATATTGGGTGTACATTTATGAACAGAATGACAGATGTGTCAAGGGCTGTATGTGAATTTATTGCATTGCAGCTTTACAGCATATGACAGTGACAGACTGAATATATTATTGCTTTATTACAGGCTGGTACACCCCACAGGCCCTGGCAGTCTTACTTTGACCTCATACTGGTGGATGCTAGAAAGCCTGTGTTCTTTGGGGAGGGCACCGTCCTGAGACAGGTGGACACGGTAAGCTCACCTACACTGACATGTATCAGACTCTTATTTTTTTTTAATTCTTTTCTTGCCTCCTATTGGTTAGATTGATAGAGAAGAATCATTAATTCAGCCATGTATGTTCTTGTAGACCACTGGGAGGTTGAAGATTGGCACGTATACAGGTCCCTTGCAGCATGGCATAGTGTATTCTGGTGGTAAGATCTGACAGTGATGTGTTCCTCTTTAATTTTACTAAAAACGATTTTAGTGAACTTTCTTGATTGGAGATGTTTTGCCGTTCAGGTTGCTCAGACATAGTGTGTGACCTTCTACGAGCAAAGGGGAAGGACATTTTGTACATAGGTGACCACATCTTTGGAGACATCCTTAAGTCAAAGAAGCGTCAGGGCTGGAGAACGTTTCTGGTGATTCCTGAGCTGGCTCAGGAGCTACACGTGTGGACCGACAAAAGCAGTGAGTCAGAACTACTTAATCATCAATGTTGAACAGGAAAGGTCTCAGGTCTGTAACAGGGCAGGAGTTCAGACACAGTAGAAGACATGGAAGATATGGAAGAAGCTCAAGGCAGGTACAGTTCACCAGGTTCACCAGAACTGTAGTTCACTGTGTTCTTTTATATTTTACAGCACTGTTTGAGGAGCTGCAGAGTCTGGACATTTTCCTGGCGGAGCTCTACAAGTAGGTATCACCACAAACCCTCTCTCCGATCTCTGTGTACATCCAGCGCCATGCGTGAGCACACACAGGCATGCACTTGCATTTCCAGAGAGGCACGCATAGCTGTGTGTGGCCGTTTGACATGCAGATAAAAGAGTGCACATTCCATTCTATTTTCAAACCTACGGCTCACTGCTTCTCTTGTATTTAACTTCGTCATCACCGTGTTTCCATGTTTGATTAATTGTAACTGCGTAAAATTGCATCACCTGTAGTTGAGCTTCAGGAAGCGCAGAGATTGAAGGTTTGACTCCCAGGGAATACACATAATGATAAAAATGTATAATTGGAATGCACTGTGAGTCACTTTGGATAAAAGCATTTGCCAAATACCTATATGTTAATTAAAATGTCACGTCACACATAAACAGACCATCTTCCTTCTGCGCACAGGCATTTGGACAGCAGCAGCAATGAGAGACCTGATATCAGTTCTCTTCAGAGGAGAATTAAGGTGAATTTCTTGATACAAAAAGAACGATTCCCATTTTCTTCAAGTACAGTATAACGTATTGTCTGATCTTCTCAGAAAGTGACCCATGACATGGACATGTGCTATGGGATGATGGGAAGTCTATTCCGCAGCGGCTCTCGTCAAACCCTGTTTGCATCTCAAGTGATGCGTTATGCTGATCTGTATGCTGCATCATTCATCAATCTCCTGTACTACCCCTTCAGCTACCTGTTCAGAGCCGCCCATGTGCTGGTGAGCTCAATAAACACACTACAGTTGTACATATATATATTTTATTTAAACAAAAACTCTCTCTCTCTCTCTCTCTCTCTCT
>JAZGTI010007568.1:0-21465 GCA_036877585.1 Botia kubotai | reverse complement strand
CTTACGCATAGAGATCATGTTTACAATATCTCTCTTTGGGTTTTCTTTACAGAACACATTGGAGAGCTTTGCGCCCTCTACACGTCCAAGGATTCCCTCTCTGATAGTTCAGTGTGTTCATGAAATTGAGAGAAGAGGACTTGAAGAGGTGCTTTTACTTAGTTTATTAAATTATATATTTTTCTCAATATTTCAGCGTCAGGATGTTTGTTCGTAATGAAAGCATAATCTTAGTACTGAAAAGATTCGTGACATTACACATACACACTGCCCACAGTCTAATCACAAACTGTTGCATATTGTGTTAATCTGATTGGCTGAATTAATGAGGGCATATGTTTTTGTTAATGTACTGTACTTGGTACATTAAAGAGTCATTATTTTTTTGCTCTTTTACGGTTTGACTGACTCACATTCACAGAATGGCAGTTTTTGGCCAGTTTTTGCCACAGTCAAAGGTCTAACTATACATTTTGGAGGACATTTTCAATAAGTGCCTCTGTACATAAAAAAAATACTCCGTAATTGTTGAATTGATGAAACCAGGTTTTTATAAAGAAGCCCTTTCTTTATATTGCAGTAAAATATAACAATTCAATGCAAACAGTTTATATATGTAGTTAAGCATTTCACTACTGTTATATATTGGTATATATAGAGGGGTATTTACAGAGTGCCAGGAGGTGAGCGGCTGGTGAGGGAACTGAGAGAGAAATACATTTCTGGAAAAGGTCCGTTGATGCTTCACAAAGTAGAGGAGGTACATGCCGTCTGTGGACTCCTCAAAGACTTCCTGAGGAAACTAAAGGAACCCCTTATAACATTTAAGCTTCACAGGACATTCATGGAAGCCTCTGGTATGTTTGCATCAAAATAATATAGACATGAACAACAGGATAAATATAAGAAATAAAAACAACAGTAAAACTCCAAGGGCTTTGCAAATGAGTGATTTAAAATAATAAAAGCAAAAGATACATAAGAAGTTAAAATAAAATTGATTGTTAAAAGACTTTATGACAGAAATACAAGGAAAACTGAGATAAACATGCAGGCAGTATAAAGCAACACAGTGCTCGCTCGGTAAATGCACAGCTAAACAGAATAAGTACATAGTCATCTGCATGTTCAAAGTTTGTTGATCACAACTACAATTAATTTACAATTTCAATTTGTTTACATCAGCATTCACTTAAGCATAAGCTGACTGACAGACTTTAATTTAAATTGACTTTTTCCTCACTGAAGTTTCAATGACAAATACTGAAGGACTAGCTCACCCAAAAATAAGATTTTTATTGCTTGTTATTCAATCTGATGAATGGAATGGTTGTTTTTTTGTAAACTTTATGTAAGCAATAAAGTACAAGAGGCTGTGCTTTATCATGAATAAGTCACGCTTTGCTTCATGCCTGCAACCCCTTCAGCCATGACTTATTCACGATATAACAGTAGCCCTGAGTATCTTATTGCTTAAGCCTTTCATAAAATATCAAATGAAAACCTTCCTTATGCTGAAAGAAATAGTCTGTGACCGACTGTGAAGAGTAACAGAATGCTTCTAGGTGTAGTATATTTAGTTTTACACCTGTATTATCTGTTTATTTGAACTGGATTACGTTGTCTTTTAAATGGAAGGGTTCTTAAAGAAAAAGTTTCAGAACTCTTCTAACAAGTTTGTCCATATGTTATATTCCAAGTCATGTAAATCAATTATAAGACTGAAATTAAGTAATTAAAAGTACATCTCCATACCCAGCAGTTCTCAAATCTCAGTTTTTCTAAACATTTTCAAACTTGTGGCTCACATTTGATACCCAGCATTCCAATGCCATCTGGCCTTATTGGTTGGCAAACAATGTTTACTGCAGTAAACCTTGACATTTATGGATCCAAGTCAGATCCATAAATAAGTTTTAAAATACTATATGAACTGAGTTTTACCCTTTAACCCTGTTCACGTTCACCACTGTATCGGGAGATGCAAATCTTCCACATTGTCATCCATAGTCCCAGCTTGACTTTCAAAACTTTGTCTGCTTTGAGGAGTCTATCAAAAGAGGGCTGTCTTTTATAAAGATAGATTGTAATTTTGCAGAGGGTGGATACTATATCGAGCATCTGACTTGTGTGTACGCCAGGGGCATCGGGACGCATGCTAACCTCATTCATTGAGGGCGGATGGTTATTTTCCATTACTTGTGATATAGTTGACAAGTCCCTGATGATTCGGAAACAATCAATGTCTTACATTATCTCCCAAACCAGTGCTTGCCACTTTCAGCATTTTAATTTCAGCCCATCGCCGCAAATTGAAGGGTAAGTAGTAGATTTAGGAGCAGTCAGGGTGTTCCAGCTATTATTCCTGAAGTTGTTTTCCATCCCTCATAGATTCCGAATGACTCCAGGGTAAAGTACCTCCCTTTTAAATTATAAATTGGATTGGATGTCATAGGGAGAGCCATATTGTCTCATTTTCTTGGCCATGAATGGCTGTGGCATGCAAATTAGAGAAAGTTCTTTATACTGCACCTGCTTCTGCAGGTAATTGTGCATCTGCTCTGTTCTTGAATACTTATGTATTGTAACCTTAGAGAAAAGTGGATAAAGTGGTTTAATTCACTTATAATATCAGTTATGTTGCCCTAACAAGGGAGTGTAATTGAATCTGATACTGTGGCTGCCTCAGACATGAGTCTTCCTCTCTCTCACAGAGATGGCAGATGAAGACAAAAGCACAGAAATGGTATTAAACGCTATCAAAGAGTTGCCGCAGCCCAATAAGGACACCCTGGCCTTCCTAATGCTGCATTTGCAGAGGTAAAAATTGCTTTGAATGAGTTCCTGCAGTTCTGAATTTAATGCATCTTGCATTGAGATCCACTGGTTTTGTAACAATATTTATTTATTTCTCAGAGTTGTGCTGAGTCCATTGTGTCAGATGGATCAGAATAATTTGGCTAGAGTGTTCGGACCCACTATCATCGGACACGGAATGCTCGAACCTTCTCCCATGACCATTATGAGAGACACAAACACTCAACCCAAAGTGAGTTCAGACACTAAATCAGGAAGCAAACTTGCGTGTATGTGTCAAGAAAATGTCTTGCTGTTTTCCGACTTTGTTGAAACAGGTAGTGGCTCGGTTGCTATCCTTCCCCTCAGATTTCTGGGAAGGTATCCTAGCTAAAGACAAGGGTCCAGTTATCCTTCCTGTGGTGGATTCACACACTAGCAGTGTTCGTCCCAGCACAAGCAGAGGTACATGTATCAATCTACAGTTAACCTATGGATGTTCATTTTTCATATCTTATGATACACAAATGTAATTATCTTTCTAGTATACTGTAAAAAATAATATACCTGGTCTTAAAACATTATCAACTTTTCTTCTGTCTCTCAGATAAGATATTTAAACCTCTGACCTCTCCTGAATTAACTAAATACACTAAATCTGAATCTAGTGGCTCAATCAAGGGTCGAATCAAGCATTTTGGTGGCGCTTTTAATAACACGTAAGCAGTTTTCTAGAACATTTATTCTATCAGTCTTGAGTATGTTATAGTAGTGCTGCTTTTGTTATTTTTAAATTTATAAGCACCCTCTCCTTTCTAGAAGCAAACCAAGAAATGAACCAGGAAAGAGGAAATTCTTCACATCCCCAAAATGATTTATTGTGTGTATTTTTGTGTCGGGCAGTTGCACAGGGACACTTTGTTTTGGTGGCACAAGTAATAAAGCACTGCAGCACTTTATGTCCTGCCTAATAAATAATAATAATAAATATTTTACTGTAAATGTAAGTCTTCACAAAGAAGCTAAACAAGACTGCACTTTCTGTATTTTTTTGGTAGAAAAATGTAATTCTGAACATATTTATGATTATGTATAAAAAAAAGTGCCCATGTCAAAGGTGGTATGGCTAAACACGGGTGAAATGGCTTGTTGATTTGAGAATAAATGATATATTCATGTCTTGTGTTTTGTATAAACCACACACGGCTGCACTAGTGTATTGGGACTGTACTAGAAATGCCTCTCTATTTGTCTGTATATGTTACCTGTCACTTTACTGCATTTAAACAATGAAAATGTCAAGTCTGTAATTGAATTATTCATGTGAGTCTGTAAAATTAAAAACGATTATCAATGGTCCTGTAGCTCATTAAGCATAAATAAAAATGTCATGAAATTCTACAAGGCCAGCAGTAAATTATTACCTTTTGTGACTTAATCAAAATATAATTTATTGCAGTTGTATGACTATTGCACTTACAAGAGAGCAGTCACAAATGCATTAATTATTCAAAATAATTACACCACTCCATTCAGGTTTTACCATTCGTCTCCTCAATTTCTGTTAAGAAATGTTAAGTGCTGTAAGAAAATGGGAAACGGGTGCCCATACATTATTCATGTTCTATAAACATATATTTCATTCCATTTGACTGGCAAAACCTTCACGTATATTCTGCAATGACTGTTTGGAAACCCCAATTCACTGGCACAAGAAAAGTGACAAAGTACCAGCAAATCAAAATAACCTTTTGAGAAGCAGTGTAAGAAAAGAAAACGCATTGTTTTCTACAGAACTTTTTTTGGCATGTTTTATCCAGGATTTGTACAGTGTAACTACAGCTTCACATCCATGTACAAGAAACAGAATCATACTGCTAGAACTTGAAGATGTTTTGGCCTATAATAATGCTTCATTCAAAGCATCAATTTTAGTTGTTTGTAAATGCTAGGAATGAGCACAGAAGACATTTAGAAATGACATTAGAAACACGGGCATGAACCTATAATATAATCTGGTTTTTGAAGCTTCTGTTGAGGTCTTTGTGTGGCAGGACGATAGAGTTGAGTATGATGACCTCAGGAGGGATATTTACATTACAGCCTGAGGAGAGAGGGAGACATCATCTATAACATGCACACTAGCTTTAGTATTTATTTATTTACATCATTTTCCAAAATTACCTAAAATTGTAATGGAGGGTGTTAATTTTCCATCTCTGAAGAGCGTCTCACTATCGATTTTAGCGTACGGGTCGTTAGGATTCGGGTCGCTGGGGGTCCCTTCCACTCTGGACCATTTCCCAATGGTGCTGCCCCATCCCACAATGCTGTTCAACACACAGCTATGATCCTACAAACAATAATTTTGGTTGAGTGTCAGTGATTTGAAATGGAAGATAAAGAAACAGAGAGAGTGATCACTTTATCACTAGTTTACACACATGAATTCACCTGTAAAGTAGCACCATGGAGGATGATGGATTCCCTCACACGAACTCCTGCCCCGATAGTTACTCCTGTTCCTATTGACACATTTGGACCTAACTGAAAGAACAAAAAATCAGCTGTACAAATAATTCAGCAAATATTTTAAATGTAATGTAATTTCTGCATCGCTATGTGTGTTCCGGTAGCACAACTGGTAGAGCATTAGCAGCTCAAAGGTTGCGGTTTCGATTCCCAGGGAACTCACATACTGATAAAATGTGTAACTTGAATGCACTGTAAGTTGCTTTTAATAAATGTTTCTATCAAATCCATGAATGTAAATGTAATTACTGTCACCAAACGAAACTCTAAAAATTGATTATTTTTAAACATCTCTCACTCACTATTGGTACAAAAGAATCTATGCAATCTTTGTCTACCTCTTAAATATTTTTTTTTACCAAAACCAAAGATGAATACATTTTTTTAACCAATATTACAGCTAATAAACATCAGCCTGTAAATTGAAGGCAGAATAACACTATTGAAATATTCTACTGTTTCACTCTGAAATGTCATATTACATGAGTTAAATATTTTACGAATGTCATTTACGTATGTTGTCTTGTTAAATTGATACATTTTCTATAACAGGGAAACACTTACCACAGCGGTAGGGTCAATGTTGGCAGTTGGATGTATATAAACATTTCCTAAAATAAAAAATACATTAGAGGGACACAATTAAGGCTTTAAAAACTTTTTTAAGCTAACTTTTTGAAACTTTTTGTGCTTTTTAAAAAATATATTTCCACTAGCCCAGGGTTGTCCAATCATACTCCTGGGGGGGCTGCTGTCCTGCAGAGTTCAGTTTTAACCTGAAATATAAAAGGTCTTACTAGGCAGCTTAGAAACTTCCAGGCAGGTGTAGGTGGATTTAAACTCTGCAGGACACTGGCCCTCCAGGACCAAGTTTGGACACACCAGCACTAATCATTTACCTCTGATCTTTGGTCCTGCATCTTCATTTGTAGCTAATCTCTCTGGATGTGTTTTATGATATTGGTTAAGATATAAGCGGCTTGCATAAATCGCAGATCTATGAGAAAAATAAGACGTTTACTTTGATTTACTTTTGGAAGAGTAGGTTTAATATTAATGTATATTCAATAATAATGAACATGTCAGCCACTAACCCTGCAGATTTAATCTGACTCCAGAAGCGGTCCGTTTTGTACACATATAACTTGCCCTGGCCTGCTAGTGCAGTGAAGATATCTTGTTCCAGGCGGATGACCTCTGCCCGATGCCACCCATTGGATTGCTCCTCTCTGAGCGGAGCACAAAACCAGACAGATCACAAACACATTCATAACACCTAACAATGCTGTCAGGAGACTGTTCTGCTACCCAGGCCTGATATACACATAAAAGGTAGGATCTTTTGTAAAGAAACTTATGAAGGTAAATGCTGAAAATGCTTGGTTCAACACACCATGAAATTTAATTGATAATCAATGTAACTTTGGTAATGTGACATGTTTACAGGTGAATTTAAATACTCAGCGGCAAATAACATACAACGAGACTTATTAACATTGTTTGATAGTATTTTTCCAGCCCAGAGACAAAAAGTCATATTGGAAGCAGACAAATAATTACACTTTTTAATGAAACCATTTATTGCAACAATGTGCACTAATAAATAGGCTTATCGCTAGAAACATAAGTAAGCATGCAAAAATAACAAAAGTAAACATGGTGATTTCATGCTGTCTTTAAAGACAAATTTAAGATGTTATGAAACAGAAAAGTGATTGTTTTAAATGTCAGGGTTGCTGGTACTCCATGTTTAGTGGATTTCAAAGATCAAACCTGTTTTTTTGGTGTTTAGAGTTTTTTTTAAGTGGTGTCACAACATGCTTGATATATCCCACGTCTATCACATCACAACATACTAACATGTGAATCTAATTCATAAAGCTGGTATCTACATCAGCTGGGCAGGTGCACTCACTACAAAGCATCCCTCATGCTTGCTTTCACTCATTCTACATGAGTACCAAACCAAAGCTTCACCCCACATTTAAACTTACCCATCATACGGATATCTGATCACAGAACAGGAAATTGATGATTGATGACAGACAGAAAGGAGACGGACAGGAAAAAAACAAATGAAGAGAACAGAAAAAAAAGTGATCAAATGGGCATGCAGTTCTACTAAAGAATGCCACAGGATTTATCCCACTCACAACAGCATGTCCTGTTGGTTCTTCTGGAAAACCGCTCCAATGTGCTGGAATATCTCTGGTGTGAACAGGTATATTCCACAGTTGATTATGTCGCTCACAAATGTGCTGGGCTTCTCTACATAATGCAAGACCTGGAGAATACAACACACATAATTACTGTAAAGATCAGGCAGTAATTGTCAGCTTAGAATTTGCTGACTTTTCCTATACTTTCTGCACTGAGGAAAAGTCTGTGGAATTGATTTAAATATGGTAATGCGTGTTAAACTGAACTAAACTAAGCGTACAAGACCGTTATTGGCGGCTGAATGCATAATTAATAAGCCAAAACCATTTAATAAACAAACATACAAGGAGTGATGGATGTGTAGCAAAGAAAATGATGGTTGTTCCAATTCTGTAGAAATCTACAAAGCTTTCTGCAGAGTTCTGTGGTAACATTCTGTGTGGGCTAATCTGATTTTGCTTTCAGTTATGATGAAAAATAAACACATAAAAAAATTGGTACTGTACTGTAATAATATTTAAAATCCTAAAATGTTATATTTATCAATTCACTCAGTTAACTAAATATATGGCACACTGAAAGCTTATTTACCTCATCAGTTTGCTCATTTTCAACAATACAACCGTAGTTCAGCGACTGTTTCCTGTTGGCCTAAAACATTCAGAATAAACAAATGTTCATTGGCTGGTTTCAAAATGTCTAATTATGAATAAGTTAATAATTATTTGTTAATCATTTTTAACGAGTGCCTTATGTTCAACTTGTGACATGAAAAAGTCTGCATTATGAAATGTGTGTGTGTGTGGGGCTAATTTAAGAGTAAAATACAAGCAAATCTTCTAACAGTGGTGCCGAGGATGACAAAACTGTAAGTGTCTCCATGCTCCTTCTGGAAAGCCAGCATCTCTGGAAGGGGAAACTCAGAGCAGACGTCTGCATTCATGACAAAAAACGCCTCTGGGCCGCCTGACAGGATCTGATCTCTGAAATGGTAGATTCCTCCTCCAGTGCCCAAAGCAGCATATTCCTGCAGGTATCTGTGAGGGTCATACAAATAAATGTTCTAATTTAGCTTGAATTTTTCAATGATCAAAGAATAAATAAAAAATACAACAAATGTAGTTCATTTTAAAAGCACCTTAAATGTTGTACAGGTAAGTACATCATACCGTATTGATACTTTGAAATCTTGCTGAGCACATGACAAAAATCTGTTAAGCTCGTCATTTGGCTGATAAAAACCAATGAGTAAGATCTCCTTCATATTGGGAAGCTATAGAGAAACAGGTAATCAAACATGTTAATAAGAATTAAAGGTGCGCTGTGCTATATTTTTAGTGTCTTCTTGTAAACACAACATTCAAACTTGGCCCCTCCTCTCGAGCAGAACACCACCAGTAGCCCACACTTCCTGCCCCTTACCTGCAACACACCCACCACCCAAAATCTGCCTCCCATAAACACTCAAAGCACCACAAAACAATTTAAAATAAAACAAATACATGCAGATGACAGTGTTTCTGTAGACACAAACACCACCACACTTCTAGTGGATCAGATATAAAGACTGAGATGAATTGTTTTTGTAGCCCACGGTAGATTTTTTTGGGGAAATTCTAAATAATGCACCTCAATGAAGTATGTAATTATCTCTGTGTGGTCTGAGCATAGTCACCTTAGAACAGGCCTCAATGTGATGCTGCAACATTGGCACTCCAGCCACTGGAAACAGAGGTTTGGGTACCTCAAAAGAAAGAGGGCGAAACCTTGTCCCTATATGAGCAGCAGGGAAACACAAAACTCACCATTTATACTCTATACTTAATAGTATAGACTGTGGTATTAGACATACACATGCATAAAAGTCACACAGGATCTAATATTACATAGGTCCACTATATTATAGACATTCATCTATACACAGATTCTTTATAAGAGTTCTACGCATCAGAACAAGGCGAATCCTGCAGTCTGGTGCATGTGATATTGTATCGCTCTGTACTACTGTAGCAGTTTACTCACCCTTTTGAGGACCTCCGATAAGAATGACAGCCTTCAACATGCTTATTTTCCTAAACGAGGTAGCTAATTACACGTCAAAACTAACGAGTCAACATATGATGACCAAGTACACAAGCCGCTTTAGGAAATCACTTTGATACATAAATTATGTTATATATTTTGGCTGTTGCCATGTGAAACTACAAAAAATAGGTGTTAAATATCCCGTGATATGATAATCAACTTCGTATCAACACCATCGTGAAATTAGCGACAGTGGCTCCACCGGAAATGCTAGGCTGGATTTCAAAATAAAGGTCGTACATTGAACTTTTGGTAAACATGAAACTCATCAAGGAAAAACAATATAATTCTGATTTATTATTATTATTATATCTCATAATACACAATAAATATTAAAACTTGTGAGGGTTACAATATTGATCATATGCTCTATTAGGCTGTATGTAAAGGTGAATATGGATTTGCTAATATGAGCCAAATAAATTGCAGTCAATTAAACAAATATCCGCTTTGCCGCTTTAATATTAGCTGTATAATTGTTTCCTCTCCTTACTTCTGTAGTCAGTCTTTATTGGCCACCCTAAAAGACCTGGAGAATATAAACAGTTACTGTATGTGAATTGTGTTATAATGGCTCATCTTAAATTAGGCTGCACATTGTTATTGGTGATTGGAAATGTTTACTGTCTGACAATAACCCCAATAGTCATATCATGCTTGTTTACACTAACTAGGCTACCTTTTAAATGGTGCGTTTGAATGTTGACCCTCTTTTATTAGTCTGTTAGACCTGAAACTGGCTGTGATACTTTTGATCTGTTACAACAGGAGGTAGCCTATCTGCAAAAATAAATTTTGCACAATCACTCAGTAGTTTCCAAACTGTTGCTTTACAGGGACACACAGGCTTACTTAAGAATAACATATTTTTATTCCCTGTTCCTCCAGCCAAAATAAGCCTCTAGGAGATAACAAAGCATAGCTTTGTTTATGACACTCAGAGCTACCACAGGCAGCAGCACTACACAGATCTTGCTAGTGTACGAGATTCATTTGGCGATCTGATGATAGTGCGTGTTCAAATTACTCATAATTTTAGATTGGCCTGTATGGAACCAACATTGAAATATGAACAATCTCAGATTAGATTATCTGCTTCACATACTGGAAAACAGGACAACCTAAAAAAAATTAAACCATCCTGCATTGCTGCATCATATTGTGATTCTAGACAGTGGACTGGTGACAGTTACTGGTGACAGTTACAGTGACCCCAGGCACAAAAAAGCTAAAAAATGACTCTGTTGAAAAAATGACAATTGTCAGAATTGTACTGATTAATGTGCAAATAAATGTCCATACCTGTGTCTAGTATCCTGACGCAATATTTAACATGTGCATCATAAGAGCTTTCAGAGGTGTGAGAATGCCGCAGTTTCTTGACTCCTGCAGAACTCCGATAAGCTGGTCCTGCAGGAGTGATAATGCAGGGCATTAGAGACTCAATGCCTTCATGCATCGGCAGAATTATAAGAGGTGGGATATAGGTTAGACTCCTAAATTTTCATAATCTCTTTAACCTATGACATGGAAAATGTTTTCCATGTCATTTCTTTCTTCCCTGTTTTATAAACATGTGAACTTGGCATACATGCCGTTCATGGCATACGTATTGGCATACATCAGGTTCATGTCTGGAGCATTTTTAACCAGTCAGGCTGTATAGCAGATGTAACAGAAAGAAAGAAGAACAGAAAGAAGATTCCGGTCAACTGAGTATGCCAATACTACAATGACATCATAGCATTTAATCCCAACTAAAGAATAAAGAATTGCTAAAGAATTTTAATAGTTTGATATTTAGGATTAGAATTAGAAAAAAATTAACCATAACTGATAGTAATATTAATGCCTGCCTAAGCAATCACGGCTAAATAGCATATTTAAGCAATATAAATACAATATATACTTCTGCCTTGTTAGCACTGTAAATACAGTAATCATTTCACTACTGTAGGCTAGTGCGCCTGGGATTAACGTGAGCGTTTAGTCTTTTAGCGCCGTCTGTTGGTGTACATACCCTACTATTAGAGAAACTAATCGCCAAATATTTATAAACATATAAAAAAAATATAAAGAGGTTTAGACAAAATATGTAAAGAGAATAAGATATGCATATATCTGATCAGGACCGCGCAAGGAGGAAAGAGTACGTTGTTATGGTCACGCAAAGGGTTTTTTAGTAAATGATGAAACTAATTCGAGCAATAGATACTAAGTTGAGAAACTGGAGACGTTAACTCCTCCTAGTTCACTTCAGATCAAACCAGCGCTGCTTAGATCCCGCCATCAGTTGTGATATTTACCTAGAGGACGTCGGCTATTTGTTTTGCACTTTCCTGGTTTCTAGAGTCCCGTTGCTGAGGTCACAGCAAACGTGGTATGCCAAATTGCTTGTTGTTTTTCATTAATTTACAATAACAATTGTTGTTGTATGTAAGACTAGCAAAATATTTCCCTGTTGTAATATAATTAATACACTATGCAATTTCTGTAAGTTGTTTACGGACAAAAAGGTTGTTACTTGCATTTGGCGTATATATTTGAAACCTGTTATATTATATATTATGAATATACGTATATTCATAATATACGTATATATTATGAATATTCTCCAACTATTTGGAGAGTATTTTACATATTACATATGAATAGTAAAAATAATTTAGTATACCAATAACAAAATATGAAGTATATTTTTAGTTACGAAATGATGACTGGGGTTTATTAGACTGTTTTAAGTGTACTAGTGTACAGACTGGCCTATAAATAATCACATTACAGGTAATTATATATGAATCTGCATATCTCAGGCTGAGACTTGTTTGAGCTGGGTGTTCATTTAAGCCTTAATACATTTATAAAAACAAAATGTATATATGTGACCAGGGTTTTCAGGAACATCACAATGTTGAAGTCCGATCTCCCTCCGAGTTATGAAGAGTCCAGGCATCAGCAGCATGGAAACTACCCATACCCTCCGTATAAATATCCAGCCCAGCCAGGGTTGTACCCGGGACAGCCTGGCATACACCCCCAGCCTGGGCTATGGCAGGGTCCTGGATACTCCCCATCAGCAATGCCATCTGTGATGCCAGCTTTCATAACACCAGGAACTTTCCCCTCCAACCCCAGTAAGACTCAAGCAATGGTTGTGTGCAAGCAATGGTTTGTTGTCTGAATCATACACTTAAATGACTGTATTTGTTGTGCTATGGAATAAAAGCTGATTATAGTGTTTTTAGGCTTGTCTGTGTAAATAACATTTATACATTTCTATTTGTGGTAGGAGTATCCAGATACTGTTTTGACCACTATATAAAACATATACCATTAAATTAGGTGTTTTGTTTTTGTTTTTTCCTATTCATTGTGTGGCTGTAGCAGATACAGAGGATGTCTCATCAGCTGGTGTGTGGGACAACATGAGTGTTCGGCATGCATTTATCAGAAAGGTAAGAATATACAATGCTGCAATACAAGCTGTGTACTAAGGGTTTGGTAAATGCCCAAAGCTACCATTACATGAACTATATAGTCTATACTACAAATAGTACTGAATGTATATAGATAACATAGATAGACAAAGATATAACAAAGATAATCCATAAAAGTAATGACACAATGAGCAAAACTTTCATGTAAAAGTTTTATTGTGTGTATTTTTGTATCAGGTTTACCTTATTTTAGCTGCCCAGCTATTTATCACTGCTTCAATCATTGCAGTATTTGCCTTTGTGTAAGTACAAGAATTACACAAGACATATAAACTTTAATGAAACACTATGTGAATTTTATACATTATACATATTTATTTAATAAAATGTGTGTGTGTCCTTCATATGCAGTGAGCCTGTGCGTCTTTTTGTGGTCCAAAATCCTGCCATTTATTGGGCATCATTGTGAGTTATAATTATATGTTAATATAATAAATTATGTACTATATAATATATATTATAATATAATGTGTTCAGGATTCATATTGAAGTAACAAGAAGTATTTTTCACAGCCCAGTGTATCTTGTTACTTACCTCGTGCTGGTTTGCTGTGAAGGACCAAGGTGAGTTTAGTCATGTCCTCATATTACATTTACTTCAACATTTACTTAATTATGGAAAACTTCTCTGTTTTTAGGAGACGTCACCCATGGAATTTAATACTTCTCCTTATTTTTGTAAGTGATGATTGCAGTTTGTTTATGCTTATAAAGATTTTTGGAGTAGATTTGGCAGGATGTCTTTTTGATTGAGCGAAATTTAGACTTTAAGAATTGGATCCCTTATTTAATATATAATTATATTCAGGTTATGTATAGATGCCATTACGAAAGACATACTTAATTACACTTATTGCAATATTAAGAATTTAAAAAGGAAATTGGGTATGAGGTGTATTTAACAAAGTTCAGGATGAGCACATTCATATATATATATATATATATATATATACACACATACATGGACCTCTCGTCACTGATTGGCTGGTTCACCTGAATATATACATGGATGTATTACAACTTCCGTCACCCCATTACCTCACTCTTGGCTGGATTCTATCTCAATCAGGGATGTGGGTGTACTTTGGGTTCGGACCAAATTCTGGGCTAATTCAAATGAAGTGAAGTGAAGTCTAATTCTAATTTAAAGGCATTCTCAGTTTAGTTCTATATACAATCCTGTTACCTGCAAAAGCATCTATACATTGTACAAACTACACATTTGAATTAATTTAAACATGTATTGTCTTCCCACCAGACCCTTTCCTTGTCATACATGACAGGAACTATATCAAGGTGAGATCAGGTTTAAATCAGAACACAATGAAATACATCAATGTGGATGTGGTTGTTTATCAGATACAACCACATACAGTTAACTCTGTATGTAGTTTCTCCATCTGACCATTATTATTTACAGTTTTTTTGACACCAAAGCAGTGTTCCTGGCTCTTGGGATTACAGCAATAGTGTGTGTAATCGTCACAATCTTCTGTTTTCAGACCAAGGTAAGATCTGCTGTGTCAGAACCCACAGACTCTGATCCACTGACCAGCTTTGAATGTGACATTGTTGCCCATGTAAAATAACACCATCGTATCTGATTACAACGATCGTCTGTCTCTTTTTAAACATTCATGCCTTACTGGTAAATGTCGCACGCCTCCTTGAGACAAAACCTCTTCTTATGCCTGGTTTTAAGTTGGATTTTGTCAGTGATTGATAAACAGATCTGTGTATCTAATGTGTCATATTTTCTTTTCAATTCACTTATGAAATCTGTCTGTGCTTTATTATTACATTTTATGCTAATTTTTAGATAACAAATATTCGGGATGTAAGAACTGTTCTTTGCTCTCTGTGTTTGATGTTAACAGGTTGACTTCACCTCCTGTAACGGGCTGCTTTGTGTTCTGAGTGTGGTTCTTCTGGTGACTGGCATTATTACGTCCATTGTACTCTCCTTTCAGTATGTAAGTGAGGCAATATGATCCAGTTTTACATTATTTAGCTTTGCAATTTTGGGGGATTATTTAAGTCTTCTTTGTAAAATGTTTGTGGCATGTTGTTGATTGCCACAAAAATTATTTTATAGCACAATATCACACAAGCAAGAGGGAGGATTCAGTCATATGTTCCATTCCGGGTTTTCCTTTTCTCCCCTCCCTGTTTACTTGATACAAACAGTAGTGTTGTTTATCAGCAGTCTTAGAATACTGCTTGGCCAATCAAATTACAGAAATTTCATGTATTTCTTCAGTATGTTAATATTAATATAATCTATTTTTAAGACATCAGTAGTATGTTTCATGCTTCATTAATCAATATCTATGTATCAGGTACCTTGGCTGCACATGTTGTATGGTGCTTGTGGAGCAATAGTGTTTACATTGGTGAGTTCACAATTTAATAAAGTGCTGCTTGTTTGGTTATTTGTGATATTTGAAACCTGAGTACTGATTACCTGTCCTTTATAGTTTTTAGCTTACCACACACAGCTGCTCATTGGAAATCGAGCAAACGCCATCAGCCCGGAGGAATATGTCTTTGGAGCTCTTTCCCTATACGTTGATATCGTCCAGATCTTTATCTTCCTTCTTCATGTCACAGGAAGTTCTTCTGACTAAATGCTTTATTTTTGTTTGAGAAATTCTTTGAGATTTTGACCTTGTAATGTATGAAGAATAAAGCATAATTTTTAATATACATATATCATCCTGTGTTATACTATTGTCTGTTATTAGAATGTTATTTATTTTGTGTTGCTTTATATTTTGCTCTTAAGAGGCTGCTACTTTGATTGTCACACTTTATTTGCCTTTATAGGATAAGCACTTTATTTTTATGTTCTGTCTGTTCATTTGAATTTTGAGAAAGCTAATGTAAAAGACAACTGTGATTGTGTAATGTAGCCTTTGCATGTATTATTATAAACCCGATGTGAAACAAAATTGAAAGAAACTATTAGCAAATACTAGCAAGCTGTCAGATTTGAATTGTTGCTCATGGTGTGATTCATATGAAAATGGCACCTAGTAACTTTTTCCAAAAAGTGTAAACTGCCTGGCTTTGGTCTGGCATAATGGCAGACCTGGTGGAAAACAACTTTTTTCTCACACCACCAAGAATTTTAACAGTACAATTTCAATTGACATCATAAATGAAATCATTCATTTTGAATTAAATTCAGATTGAGGCTGCATTAGCTCAAGACACTACCAAGTTTGAACAAGGAAATCCAAACCAGGACCAAATAAATATTGCATGTCTGAAAAATAACAAATATGAGTGTAGAGAGAAATGGAAAGTAATGTTGATGCATATGTGCAATATTTTCTGGGTTCCTCTGTTATTCAGTCCTGCGGCTCATCTCGGCATTCCAGATCAGGAAGTAATGCATTCACAATGGGATACATTTGCATGTTTTAGCAATATAATGAAGTATGAATAGACATGCTGCTCTCAGTCATACGGTGTTTGTTCTTCTGTATGTTCCTACGGGAATGTGGGTAATCTTAACGCATGGAAGGCTTCATGATTATAGAAAAATTGAGGTACATTGTGAAGCACATTAATATTTACCTGATTGATAATGACTACCACATTACAAAAAGTGTAGCTGCTTCACGATACCCCACTTGCGTTATTTAATTGTAAAATGAGGACTGTGGACTGTATACTTGTTAAAGAGCTACTGTGCAAATACACTACAGGAAGTGACATTATTGATGTTTGAGAATGTTTTAAAAAGCATTTTTATGCTAGATGTTACTTGTATGTATACTTGTTGAAATGTAAACTTGCCACTTATTGTTTTACTTTGGTAGAATAGTACAATGAAACTTTCAAAAGAAAAACACTTTATTGTGGATGTGCTGTTTGTTAAAATTTTTCTTCTCTATAACTTAGTGTTTCATAGAACACAGTTCATTAGAATAAAAACTAGACATACAGTTTGATTTTAATAAGTGTGATCCTCATGTAAGTACATAATTTAACAGTTAGTACTAAGCCTCTTCCCTTCTTGATTAGATTCCCCTAAAGTCTGCTGTATCACGCACTGGTGAGAAGCATTACAAAAGTGAATTAATTTGCTGGTGGCACTTCCACTTTCTGGCACGTCCAGATGACTGATGGCTGGGTGTCAGTGTGGATTGGAAAACAAGAGGCTGTCCGGCTACTTCAGTCTTAAGGGGTCAGACGTTTGGGGTCACGGGGGAACATGGAGGTCTGGCGTACATTATGTAGGCCCAGATAAAGCATGGTCACTCTCTCCAGACCTTAAAGAAGGTAGACATTCAACATCATGCACAAGTACAAGAGATATTCTCAGAAATGAAAACGCTAGTTCTTAAAACCTTGAACTGAAACACTGAAATGGATCGTGGATGAACTGCAAATCATCTAAAATGTGTTTGTTACCTATGCCACCACCAGCGTGCGGAGGGGCACCATACCGGAAGGAATCAATGTAGGCTTTGATCTTCTCCAGATCTGTAACAAAGACCAAAATGCTAGTCATCTATCACAGCTCTGAAAGTATTCAGTCTTTCCCATAAAGACAAAGTACAGGGCATTTTAAGATTAGCTCTGTTCCAAAACCTATCCTTCCCAGTTCAGGAAATCCCAGAATGTATTGCAACTAGCTCAGTCACTTCTGGATTTTACATAGCTAGCTATACAACAAAGCAGGTCTCTGTGTTTTGGAAGACAGCTATTGTGTTGCTATGGTTACCGATGCCATGGTGTCTTGCCCTTTCAGTCAGCAGCTGGGCATCGTGGATTCTCTGGGCCCCAGACAGAATCTCTTCTCCTCTCATAAACATGTCATATGAGTTTGAGTATTTCTGCAGGGGGAATATATGAGATTTGCTATGAATCATGAAGCCTTTTAGTAGTTTAATACTATTAGCATAAGTTCTTAACAAACTCACAGGATTGTGGGGGTCAGGCATGGTGTAGAACGGCCTCACCGCCAAAGGGTATTTATCCAGCACATAGAAGTCAGTATCATACTACAAAAAACACCAACAAGGTGTTTAAATGAAAGGGACAATAAAGAGTTCATGTCTCATCGTGGTAAACAAACTTTAAACAAGTCGTTCAGTTCATGTCTTTTTTTACCTTCTCCTTTACAAGACGACCAAGCAGTTTTTCATTGGGCGTGCTGAGGAAGACGACAATAAATATTTATGGCAACAATCTGTTACAAATGTTTTGTCAACATAAAAAGTGGGAGATTTTGTTAAATACAGCCTCAACCGACCTTAAATCGTCCTCATCTCCCATTTCCACACCAGCAGCTTCGAGCATGGCCACTGCCTCCCGATACTCCAGTCTCAGCGTGGGTTCCAGGAACTTGAAGGGCTCACTGGGGTATTGCTTATTCACTGTCTGGATCTCTGTCTGGAACCTGGAGTGTATCAACATCTTAGAGTTATGCCAGAATAGATGGCCAGAAAGAGAACAAGTGTCTAGACTGACAATTAGCATGAGAACAGATGTTGGGTGGGTTTAGCATGATTAGCACATCCAAACAGGATTTATTTTTACAATGCGTAAATTCATGGAGCTTTAGAAAGGTCTGTACATGCAGGTCTGTGTGATATTGTTTTTAGTTTTATTGTACATTTTCATAGAATGACAATGTAACGTGACCATGTCTGTCAAGCAGCATAATATTCAAAGCCTCATGCTCTATATGTTCCAATTTTTAATAAGACATACATTATTTTCGTGTAAGAAACATAATTTTTTAAAACTGTCATTATATAAAACCTGTGAAAGATACTTTAAAACACTCGTTTTGTGTTATACAGAAGAAAATACCAGCAGTTTAGATACGAGTGAGTAAATAACGACAAAATTACACCACTAGATGGCAGTGTATAGCTTTGCACTGAAACACAGGATAACCTGTCGCCCTTCCTTTCACATGAATAAATACTGTCAGTCTTTTCTAGTTAAATTAATTTGACTTTTCTCTTACTCTCGTGATTCATTGCAATGTAAAAGGTAATGCAACTTTACTGATAAGAACTGAGGTACATTCAAGCTGTTGTGTTGCTTACCGGTCACGTAGTCCCTTAAAGATCTGAACCATGGTGTCAGTGATAGAGTCAATGACCTCATGGTAATGGTAACTGAAGGCCATCTCAATATCCAGACCTACAAACTCTGTCAGGTGGCGATGAGTGTTGGAATCTTCAGCACGAAACACTAGAAGGAAAATATCAACAGAAAAACTACTTTTTAGGACACTTGTAAGCACAAAGCATTTACATTTAGGCTCAGACTTAGGTAAACCTGTCTTTAAACACATTACTAATGTTTCCATTTGACATAAATTTCTTATCATGCAATGGGTTTTGTCAATGAAGCACAATGTTGTCAATAAAACACAATTTTTAAAAACAAATAGAAATGTTTGTATTATTCTACTAGCTAAATCTGTCACTGAAAGTTGGAAACAGCAACATTTCGCTAACAATAAGACCCTGATAAATGGCTTGCTCAAAGGCAGAATAAGGCACATTGGTTTTGCACATTCCCAGGTAAAAAGACTAATGATGTTTCTACAATGTGATTTCTCATCAGCAGAGGTCCCCAGTGAGCTATGTTTTTTAAAGTCTGCGTCCTATGACTGTGCCGAAAATGACTTTGCTTGGGATTTCTGTGCCTGCCAAATCACCAGGAGTACAATCAGTCTATTTATCTTACAGAATGTCGGGATACTTGCTGGGAGAAGATACTTATGAAGGTGACTTCCACAGACAGATGCACAAACACAGTGGCCCCAAGGAGAATATGGACAATTAAGTCACACACAGCCATGTGTGAATTTCATTGCACCAAATACACTATTCAAACCAAACAGCAACTGCAAACAAATGACACTAGGCCTTTTTCAGAACCAACTTTAGTTTACTTGGCTGACATTGTTACATTTAACACTTAAACGGTCCCAAGGTCATTTTTAGTGACTGTATGAAGCCAGTTCCTTTTATGTTCACACAGGTGTCCTGGCACCACAAGGGCAGCTTATTACATTAACTATGGACATGTTTTACTAAAGAATGACTAAAACTACAGATCTAGACCAAATTTCTATGTTTTAATTTAGTGTTGTTTATCATTTATTACTAAAAACAGAAGCCCTAAAGTATGACATGACATATGTTGCCAATATTCACTGAGGGATCCATCACGTGATTTAGCATGCCTAATCCACAAAGTGTCCAATTACTTCATTTTTCCTAATTGCAATCAGTTTATCAATTGTTAAACAAATCTTTTATAAAATTGTAAACATTTTTTAGCTTGAAAAGTGTTCATTTGTTGTCTTCAAAATAAATGTTTTTCTATAGCTCAACTGGCAGATCAGGGCACTAACAATGCCAAGGTCATGGGTTCAATTTTCAGGGAATACACATACTCTTATATGTTAGGCCTGAATGCACTGCAAGTTGCTTTGGATAAAATTGCCTACCAAAAGCATAAACATAAATACTAAGTGTCCAAATACATATACAACTCTGAATACATTTGGGTCCACCGTATGTTTAGATGTCTCTGGCATATGTTGATACGCGTCTGCATTCAGTAGATATGCGGTTTCTGCAGCCAGCTCTAGACATGACCTGCAGCTACGAACAACAGGTGTTTTTTTCATTCTTTACCTGGACCGATACAGAAGACTTTTTCAAAGTCGGCACAAATGCACATCTGCTTGTAGAGCTGTGGTGACTGGGCCAGGTACGCACTGGTCTTGAAGTATGAGACAGTGAAGACATTGGCTCCTCCCTCACTGGCAGCTATTAAAAAAAACAAAACATGTACTTTAGTCTTTGATAACAATGCAAATATGGAGGGACAGAATTGTGATTGGTCCATACCAGAAGTATGGTCAAAGTGAACATTTTGTTCCAGCAGGGCACGTACAACTGGGTGTGTTCGCACCGGAAGCTGTGTGGTTTTTGTGAGAAATATAAAAATCTGTTGTGTGTGCCAGATCACAAGAAAGGCGGCAAAGTTTAAATTTGAAACGTGTCACAGTGACGGGTTCTGATTGGCCAGACAAGGTGCAGAGGAAGTGAGAGTGGCTGTTTTCCCTAACAGTGCAAACCACATAAACACAATAGTGAGGTTTATTGGAGATGGTGTTGTACAAGGTTCTTTATTGTTGATGTCATTCCTGGTCCTTAAAATGATTGGTTGACTAAAAAAGGAAACTTATTTAAGTGGCGGCTGAAGCGGCTGAGCGCTCTCATTTTCGCCCCCCAACTAAAAGCAATGTTAATGAAAAGCAATGACTTATTTACTGGTTTAAAAAAGGGGCGAAAAGATTCTCCTAATAGATGCTATGTGGTATTGTGTTGTTTTGTAAGTTCAGTGG
>JAZGTI010007567.1:0-21466 GCA_036877585.1 Botia kubotai | reverse complement strand
TTTGTTTGTGTGTCTGTGTGTTTGGTACTGACCTTATTACTCAAAGATGGGTTAATGAAGGTGACATCATTTAAAGTCAGCAGAATTTTATTAGGACCTCGCACCATTCGGATCTTATTAATTCTACGCCTATAGAAAACATTTTAAGAATACGTTAAATAAATTTTCTGTAGTTGTCTATGCACCCTGACCAACATTGTACTTATTGAACTAATTTAGATAGCAATGTGTTTTTAATAAATACCTAATAAAATAGTAACAGCCAATCAAGATGAAGACGAGCAGGAAACCACAGAGGACAATTAAAACCGTGTGGAATAAATTCACACCTGTGACAAAACATGGCATAAAATTATGTTACATTACAAATTCTTCACATTTAAGTGAACCCCACAGTATAATGTATAAAACCCCACTCACCTCCACTACAGATAACTCCAGGTGTAAACCAGCAGCTAGCATCAGTTTTGGGTGGTCCCCCTTGAGGGAAATGAATTGGCCGACCCAAAAAGCGCACCATATCCGTCTGCATCTCTATACGATATGTAGGTTGTAACTCCCAAGAAAAGCCATCAGTGTCCAGCACCACATAATCCAGCATGCCAAAACTAGAGGAGTTTGCTTGTATGGTCTGACTGAAGCCTTTTAATACCAGGTTGCGGGCATTCAGTGCAATGTTTCCCCCAGACATCCACTGACCTGAAGCCCTGACCCTTTGCACAGCATGAGCCATGATCATAATGGAGGAGTAAATGGTGCCAAACAATGGGGACACCTGTTGAATGAGAAAAGTGTTATTTTTGTCTAAAATGTCTAAAATATCAAATGTATGTGTGATTTTGTGCCTGGTTTTCAGATTTCCATGTAAGCTCCCCTTCACCACTATCCACGTACCTGCTGGGGTTTAATGTGCTTGGGCAGCTCCCCTTGCTCCTGGGCCTTTTCAAAAGTGTGGTAGAAAGACTGGTCTTTTGGAGACTCAATAGTGATGGTGAGCATGGCATCATAGGCCCGTAGCAGTTTACTGTTGTGGCGCAGGGCTGGTTGTGCTACATGATGATAGGGCAGACTGTAAAATAGTGTATCGTAAGGAATAAACACCAATGAGCCTTCTGTCATCCGCATGTCATATGCTGTTTCCAATAGCAACTTCTGGGCTGTTCCACCAATCAGCACTGAGTGCATGCAGAGAATGACCACTGCAAACAGAAGCATTAAGGACAAAAAGAGGACAGAATAAAAAAAGTTTACCTGTGACAAACAGTAACTTTAAAGAAAAGCTAATTGGTTAACTAAAAGTTAACAATAGTAAACCAATACAGAACTGGTGTTTAAAACTCACAGCGGAGATCTCCCACCTTCTTGACCCTGGCCAGGATCTTACGCACACTGGTGTGGTCATTACCAATGGATGTCACTATGCCAACAGGCATTCCGTGAGTCTGTAGAGCACTGGCCAGCTTTATGCCCGTCTCCACCCAGACATCCTCAGATGATGAAATTATTCCCACATGCGCCCAGCGAAAGTAGCGCATGAAGCTCAGCAGCACAAGGGTGGGCAGAGGCATGGTGCGAGAGAAAGTGGGGTGACTGCGCATGTCATCCAACTCATGTTCAATGCAAGACCACGAGAACACAGCCTTATTCCAGCTCTTTCCTAGGAGTGAGGCAGCTTCACAGTAGCCTGGGTTAACAGGGCCAATAAAGCCAGACGCCCGTGTATAAAAACTAAGAAATCGGGCGAGAGACTGTGATGTTTCACAATCCTCCTCCAGGATAACATAATCAAATGTGATGCCAAGTGAGAGGGAGGGATCCTTATTGATGCGTTCCACAGCTAGCCGTGCTGCCACACTGGGGTGGGCTTTGGTAAAGAGGGGGTCACATGACCAAGGCCCCACCACCCCAATCTTCAAGGTAGCAGCAGTGGAAACAGGGAGCAGGAAGAGACCCAATAGGGTTATAGTGGACAATAGAGGCCAGAAACACAAACAGGTATTCTTAATATCATGATTAGAGAATGTTGGGCTTTGCTTATGGCAAGATGGAATTAAGTTGTAAAATGCATTGGAAGGCTCCGGCATTGCAAGGTAAACAGCTCAGCCACACAGCTGGTAACAACAGGTGACAAACAGTGAAGTTCCCAAACTGTCACATGAGAAATGCTCATATGTCATCAGTCACAGCAAGCTAAGAAAAAAAGAGTGTGTGATGATTATAACAGGGCTGATAGATCTGTTTGCTAAACAATCTGATGGCTGTGTACTTCTGTGTAGTTTGATGCTTTCAAAGTTGACAAAAAATAAAGAAAAGATTATTGTTGTAATTACTGATGTAGTATTGTGAATGAGAGGATATGTTTAATGGACACCGTAATTCAGTAATTCTTAGGCTGAACATGTTTTTCTCGACTGCTATCATGATAACCCTGACAACATACTGTAGCTCTTTTTACAGACCAACCTGTAGACATACACTATGCATTCCATCCTAATTGACATCATAAATCACTTAGTTTTGACATAAAACGTATACCCTCTGGAATTTGTCGGAATTGAGCTAGTGCATATGGATCAGTACAGTTCCATATGATGCTTAAATGGACTTATCTATATCTGTGCTGCTAACAGAGTTTACTGTAATCTCTTATAGCCATAATATGGCCAAGTAATCTAATTTTACTCAGTTCGAAAGTAAAATAGCCAACAGCAGTAACAATGTTTATTATTTTGAATGACACCACTTTTTAAACAAAATAATTAAATATTATGACCAATAAGTTAATATGTTTTAAGCGTTTACAAACTGCTTAACATGCTGTTTTTAAATTGAAACTAAATACTTAACAGATGTTACTCATCACTGGATGTGACTTACCACCTATAATCGGCATACAGATGTCTGATTGCTCATTTCCCAAACACGTTATCTTCATCTGTGCAAATGGTCTAGTGTCCTTTTCATAAAATAATATATATGCATAAGTTTCCAATAGCACTTATTTCTTGTTACCTGCAAACATGTTATGAAATAAATCTAAATATCAGCAATTAGTATGAATACAGCCCATCCAGCATTAAGTTACACTTATAATCCTCCGCAGGTCTCTTCTGCTCTGTATCATGCTACTGCTGACCTCAGTGAATGACCTGAAGATTATATCAATCCAATTTGCAGTCTGTACAATGGACACATTATGAATGTTCTTGTGCATGCTCAGATTGTTGACATTGTGTAAACATAGGCAAATAATACATGAAGAATTTAATTACAGAAGTTTCTTTAAATGACACATAAGATGAATGTGGAAAAGAATAATTGTGTGGTCTCTTGGTGTTATTAAAAGACAAGGTTAATCGTTTCATTAAGAATTACAGTCCAAAATTAGAAAAAAGTGATCCAGTCAACAAAACGTGACAACAATCACAGACTATGTGCTGAGTTTTGAAAACAGCAAGAACACTTCCAAAACAAGTACAAGCAGGAAATAATTGACTATTTTCACACTCACAGTAATGCCCTGAAAATAAGACATGATGACAGTGATTAATGCTATAGTGAAGCTTTAGTGCCCTTATGAATGAATCATATGAATCATAGTTTTACTACGGTTTGGCTACAAGAACCATAGTTTAATCATGCACCAAAAAAACATGGTAACTACATTAGTTTTATAACAAAACCATGTTTAATTTTCATGGGGCGGTGCTTTGGCTAGAAAAACAGTGTTAGCTATATACAGGAGACAAACGATTTTAGTCTGTTTTCCTGATTCTCTGACTGGCGCCATTTGATGTAAAACTTTCTTCATTTTCTGCAACTTGCACTTAACACACTTTCTCATTTGCACCACACACAATTTATAAAACGGTCAGAATCCACTGTTGGATTAATGTCAATATCTATACTGTGGTGAAGACGACCTCTGGTGTCAGACTGGAGGAGTGGCAAGTGTGGAAGTGGTATTCAGATCTAAATATTAAAAACTCAAATTATGTAAATTATTATGGTTATTTTTAAAACCGAAATGCCTCCCAAAATAGCAAATAAAACCACAAAACTATTAGTAACACTGAATTAATAAGGAATGGAAAATCTCTAAAAATCAGTCTAATAGAAGATTTTATGCTTGGCTTACGTAATGCCTCAATGCCACATATACTTCAGAAGGCAGGCAGACAGAGTTCAAAGACTTACTGTAAATATTTTCTGTTTAATTTACCAGCAGACGATTCTAAAACACTGTCTGGTGATAAATAACTGTCCTATTTATGTGTTTATCTTTACTTAACCATATATTGGAAACCAATTTGTATCCAAAAGTCAGCAAGGCTAGATATATTGTTTATAACTAGCTGTATATAAAAATAATGGAGGTTTATGTAATGTCCCCATTAAGATACATAAGTAAACGCATGCCTGTGTGTGTGTTTGCACAGGAAGTAGACAACTATGGAATCACAACACATTCAAAGCACAAAAATATCAATGTGGCAATAATTGAGTTCCTATTTCTTTCCTGTTTTTTAAGTAGGTATGTGTGGAAAGCAAAGAAGCATAAAGGCAAATAACATATTTACTAACAAGCCAAATAAATGGATTTAAAGACCTATTTGTTTGCACTAGACTAAGCACTACTACTGCTTTAACCACAGTGCTGATCTGCTATCTTGAGATCTACACAATGAAGCATAATCCATAAATGCCTTGTGTAAACTGATGAAAATCCTGACCGTGAGCCATCGACATCCAGATGATTTACATTAGCCATCTTGTGGAAGCCATTTCTCAATGTCTAAAAGAGCTGAAGAAATGTGTTTAAGAGCCCTTAAAAATAAAATGACAAAATCAAAAACAGACTTAAAAACAAAAACTGAGACATTTTGAGAATTAAGGAACCCCTCCTTACTGTTGTGCTACAAGTTAAGCTTCACTTGTAACATCATGGATTTAGTATTATATTCAGTTACAAAACTACAGCCAGTTTAGCAGGGGCTGTCAAGTGCCGATTTTATGCACAATAATGCAGTGGATGTTACATTAATTTTACTTACACAAACTTTTTATAAACAGCTATTAAACCACATGTTTACACTGCAGTCTGGCCTGATGGAGGTTTTTGAGAGAAACTTGCAGGTTTTAACACACACTGAGGTTTCACTTTTAGAGGATAGTTTGGAATATATCCAATAATAAAGACTGTGACCGCAAAGTCTCACTGCTTTTTTCTTTTAATTTGTTTTTTAATATCTTTTCTTCTCTCTCTCTCCGCTTGACTCCCTGCCCACTGCCTTTCATTATTGTTTTTTTCTGTCTTTCTCATTCCCTCATTCCACCCCCAGTCCTCCTTTGGGAATTGTCTTGGTCATGTTTCCTGTGGCTGTGATAACACAATGAGCTCAGAAGAAAAAAAATCTTTTAATAACCATTTCACATCACAGCTGTTTGTATTCCGATTTTCTCATTCCGAAGATAATTCGACGTTCCTTTACCAGCTTTCCCAAACTAACTATTTTTGTTGATAAGGACAAACACCAACTCATACTCTGTTGTTGTTTTCATTTTAGCAGGTTATTTAGCAGGTTAGCAGGAAATCATAAATCATCATAAAGTCAAGAGATGGTTTATTAAATCTATGTTCAAACTGGAGAGTTGAAGCCAAAAAGTTATACTTGAGTGGTAGAACTGTACTTAAATGGTCAGTCAGGCCAGATAGCTGGGACTTGCACACTTAGTTATTGGTCAGATGTTTTAAAATCAGCAACAGTGTCACAAACATATTCATCGCTTATATATACCAAGACCTAATCACCCTGTTCCCATTACAAACATGATAACATATTTAAGAACTAATTAACTATATTTTTGTTTGTGTCACTCCATAAAGAATGAAGTGAAACTACTATAAATATGGAATGGCTATTCCTCAGAGTCACTAACATTTGATTAAGATTTCTTCTTAAGATAAGAAGAAACTAATGCTAAACAATAGCTTCAAAATGTGATAATGGTTTTTGGGAACTTCTAAGAACGGCAACAGGTCAACATGTTCTGGGAGTGGAGGCATTTTCTGATTAACATTCTCGAGTGTAACATTTGAGAACAGTATGAGGAAAAGTGTGAGGAAATTCCAGTTGAAATCAGTGAAATGTTGACGACACAAAGTATTTGAATTAGTATAAAAGTTTGTGGGTTTATCTAAAGGAAACAGAGAGAATAAAAGACAGAGAAAACATACCAAGTCAGACTTATTAAGAAAGAAAGAAATCGGAACAGCATATTTTATTTTACCACAAATGTCACTTTTACTTTGTCAAAGAATTTAAAAATTATATAAAATATACTCTCACTTTCTGAGAGCGGAGAAGTCACATTCTTACTCAATCTGCTTTTCATTAGGCCACTGAATAAAGAGTTATATATATATATTATATATAGTTATATATTATATAAAGTTATATATCACAAGCAAAAGGTTTGAGGGCAGTGACCAATAGTTCAGGGATTCCCAGACCGGCTTCGGAAAAATGAAGCTTTGTCTGTGCTGCAAGCTAAACAAACTTCAATCTGAGTAGGTGAAAGAGACATCTGGAAGGAACAAGCTAAGGAGACACCCTACAAACCTTCACAGCAAACCCAAACTCTGACACAGCGCAAGTAGGTCGGATGTCATGGGAACCATGAGTCAAAAACCTCTTCCTCAAAATATGATTATAAAACAACATATCTGGATCATGTCTCTTGCTGTTAGGAATTTTTTATTCTTATTGAATAACATTTTAGAAATTAAGTCACATAAGTGGACTAGCTATAATCATAAATAATGACACATAAATGGCCCGACAGTATTTTTGTTAAATTTGGTATTTTCAATATAATAAGCTGCCTTGATCAGGGACAAATTCTGTTTATCCTTGCTTTACATGTTACTAATATAATGAGCTAACAGATCTTCAGATAAAGTAATGTCACTGAGAAAATTCATCACAATATTGGATCTTTTTTTAATATTTCATGAACGATAAGCAGCTGAAACTAAAAAAACAGTCCTTATGGAAGTGCTGGAAGTCTCATGTCACAGTTTAGAGATGTGCCACATCTCACCATGTGTGTTGTATGAATACTGGCAGCGGACTAGTTTCATAGTTTTAGTTTTGTCTTGTGTTTCACAATCTAATAATCCTCTGCAGTCACTTTGTCACAAAAATGTACTTCACAGTGCATTTGCTGACTTCACCTTAGATGACAGCACTTGCCGGAACCTTCTCTTTAACTCTTGCATGTTTGGGCTCTTTGGCCTGGTGAGGTGTAGCCCCCCTTTTCTCTTTTCCCCATTTCCTCCTCCCAGCGCTCTGCTTACCTCCTGACATAAGTGCAGGAAAGCAGCCTGAACGCTCTCATGGTTCTCCCTGGCCGAAGCCTCAAAGTAGGGCCCTCCCAATTCATCAGCCAGCGCCTTGCCCTCGTGAGTCGGGACCTGCCGGGCGCGCAGCACGTCGCTCTTGTTTCCCACAATGATAATGGGTATGTTTCCACTGGGGTGGATTCGCCGCACATGTTGGTACAGTGGTTGGATGGTGCGGTAGCTGTTGAGGTCTGTGATGGAGAAGACGAGCACATAACCGTCTGCCCAGTAAATAGAACGGTTGATCTGCTCCTGACAATACAGACCCTCAGCATCATCCTGGAAAAAAGATTTCAAAACATTGAAATTATTCTAATAATTTCATTTACTGTAATTACATTAAAAAGCAAAATAATTAACTGTAATTAATTAATAGCAATGAGACTAACATGATGGTTGCTCTGACATAACCATAATGTATTATTTCATCAAAACACTTAAACATAGGATGGGCAATTTCGGATAGGCTATCAGTAGCAAGCTAGCTTTAAAAGTATAAGATCCCACCCTCCCTTTAAAGCACTCTCCAAAGCCATGCCTCCTCCAACACATGAACACATACATAGTTTGATAGACAAGTAGGACCAAAGGCAATGATTGGCTGGTCCTGCGCCTCCCACAAAACTTATATAAATAGATTGCTTATTTAGTGATTGCAATCAAGATGTGAAAGACTTTCGACCAGCACAACAAAAAATGTTTCTGGAACAAATCTCCTACCCTGCCTTTAAATGTACAAACCACTGAGCTTTAGCCAGGATCAGATTCACTGAGTTTAAGAGACTGTCGAACCAGCTCTTCAGTACGCATGAGTCAGGCTAATGAGCTTATGGCTGAACACACCCTCTTTATCTCTTACCCTGAATACTTTGTTTACAGGCCAAATGTTTGAACTAATATTCCCTACAGTTCATCTACAACATGCAGGAGTCCCACAGGCAATAAGCTAAGTGATGTAAATGACTGTGCTAAAGCACTATGGACATGCTCTGTTTAAAGAACTTTTGCTGAAAGACAGAAGAAAGCAATAGAAAATAGGTTTTGAGATACCTGCAGTGAGACACACGGAGTGTCCTGCACTTGTAAGGAAACTTGCTCTCCATCCAAATTAATCTTCCTTGAATACAAGGCTCCTAGGAATTGGGTTTCAATGTTGAAAAAGCCATCTTCAGAAATGATGTGTAGTTCTCAGTGAAACAGTGTTATTTCAATAAATGATATTTACCTGTGTTGGCTTCATAGTCTCCTATAAATCTCTTAGTAAGAAATCTTACAATCAGAGCTGAAAATGACAAACAAAGAAAATGTTAGCATAACAGGAAAAAACACTGTCACACAACTTTAATATAAGTATGCAGCGTCTCAGTTTTAAAATGCCAACGAGGATTATATACATATATATCCTTATGTTGTCCCTATTATAGACAGCATACGGTTAAAGTGTTGGATTACGTCATGTTAGAATGTATTAATATTAAATAATTAAAACGTTAAAATATTCATACCAATAAAAATGAATACGTTTACCTGTTTTCCCTACACTGTTTGCTCCGAGAACAACTATTTTAACAGTTTTGTTTGGCACGCAGTCTAGTACAGGGTATTCCGGTATAGGAACTAGCAGAAAGTTGCTAGAACCACTGCTCATTGTTCTTGGCTGCTCGGTAAGACGCATTTAGAAAGCTGTAATTCTTATTAGCCTGTCTGAAAATGCATGTCTTTTTCTCTAATCCATTATGATCTCCAAACGTTAGGTGTCCTCCTCATAAAGCAGCTCTTTTATAATCATTACGAGGCATCTGTGATCTCCGCTTATATACTGTTTGAATAAAATACGAGCATCCCGCGCACCGCCGCAAACTCTACTGCACAGGCAAACACTTCTGCACATGAATGTTACTTCTGCGTAACAGCCCTCTCATGGAGTAACTTGATTTGTGATCAACCTAAAATCTGTTGTCCCTCAATACCAGACATCGTTTCACAGACCTCGACTGCATCTTTGGCGAAAAAACGGGACAAACTTAGGAGGGGCGTGAATAAAGAAGCGCGACATACTCTGACCCATATTAATTCAGTTACATACCATTGTAGGCTCTTATATTATGTGTGATCATTGTATGATGTATAATAAAATGTGAATCGTATTTTACAATGTAATTAATAAACGTAAAATACGAAAGAAAAAAATCAAGGTAGCCGTAATTCTGTAGTTATAAATACATTATGTATTTATCAATCACAGTTTCCCTTTGTCATGGCAAAAACAATTACTTGCACATTTGATCGACCAAGAATATATTTAAACGCTTTCGCAAACAATTAGTTGCTTTGGTGAGTAAGTAGGCGAGTTTGCGTGCCTTATGTGTAGACCTAAGAAGCACGGAAATAGCCGAGTGGCCGCCCCGTCGTCGTCTTCTCTCTTTCCGGTCTCCCGCTGATCTACAAAGCACATACATTGGTCCAAAGCAATATATGGAACTGAGTGTACATACGACTCGTGTAAGAAACACTATATAAACCACACAGGGCAGGAAAGGGGCAGATACATGCGAATCCTACTATGGTGACGGAACGGCTAATTAATATTAATTATCTTATGTGTGGACGCTTTCGCCGACGCTTCAGAAAGGTTACCAGGAACGTCACTGTGCCCTAATTAATATTCATAATAAGGCCGTAGTCGTAGTAGGTTTCGAGCTGGACCTGAGTTTATTGCGCAGCTGCTGTGCTAAGCGAGGCGACACTCCCTCATTCCGCTGCGAGCTGGACCGACTGAAGCATTCACCGGAACTTCAGCCTGTCCGGCTGTCACAGTTTAAATAGGGGTTCGGTCCAATATGGCGGCAGACGGATGGAAATACTGATGACAGTCCGAAAGATCGCCTCGATTTGTACGATGGTGGGTTTTTTAATTAACGTTGGTGAACGTTGTCCTGTCCACTGTGTAACCTGTGTTTGGATTAGCCTGCTAACCGGGCTAGCTCAACGGCTAACAGATAAACAACCGTGTAATTATACAGCAGCACGTTCACAAAAAGTTTGCACACCTCAACGTCTGTGTTGGTGGATGCAATAGAAGTTTGGACATGTCATTAAACTGACTTTTAAGCATTTTGTGTCGGATAAGTTAGTATTCAGCTCAAGGGTCAAACGAATAGCCTAGCGTATTAGCGAGCGTCACACATAATGTCCATGTTTCATTTTCCGGGTGGATCTCAGCTTGGTTTTGCATAGAATAATGTCAGCTGGCTAGACACTTTCTTACATGTATAATAATGTTTAGTTAAATCACGACAGACCAGGGGTAACTAGGTCATTTATGAGGCTACAGTTGCACAGCTGTTGTTGTGTTTTTATGTTGGAAGTGTTGTCAGAGGGACACAACTGAAAGCTGATTCAGTCAGCGTTATGTTTCGGTAGTGCTAAGTGTTTCTAAATGTAGATTTAGAAGCTGAAGTGATTAGACAGTGGCATCGCACGTTGTGTTTTAAAGGTTACATTTATTTAGTTTTGGGTAACTAGTTTCTCTTGTAGAAACGTTTAATATTTATTCATATCAATCAATAAGGCTTCAAATAGCAGACGCAGGTTAAGTGGGAACTTCCTCAGTTACCAGTGGGCACTGATAGTCAGTTATGACAGTCCCGTCAGTTATGGAGATAAGACAAATGAATTTAAATGTTGTTGATTTTTCTTAGTCTTCTCTGTGTGCCATTGCTCTGCGCTGTGTAAGTGTCCTGTGTTTATGTAATATATAGGTTCCACTTTATATTAGGTCTCTTTTACTACTATGTACTTAGATATGAAAAAGAACTATATTTGTTTACATGCTGTATGTGTTGTTAAATTGTACTTGTATTTAATTGTACTTGGGTTTTCTATCCCTAAACCTACCTAGAACAACACATATGTACACAGTAAGTTAAAAAGTATAACGTTTTTTTTCTCACGTAAGTACACAGTATATTAAGACACCTAATATAAAGTGGGACCACACAGATTACCCAAGTATTGATGAATCAGAGCCCTGTGGTTCTACATCCACAGTTCACAGACACATGGCGCTGTGTAACAGCCTTTTAGTGTTTGAGAGATCACAAGCTGTACCCTCAGATGCAGCTGCTTATAATATCTCTGCCATTCACATTCTCCCCTGGTGAAACTTAGTGGCTACACTTGCTCAGTAACAGCATCCTGTTAATGTCAGGCCTGGCATCGCACTCCACAGACAGGATGTTCCTGTTAGTCTCAGAAAGGTCTGGGGTGTTCCTGGTCACTTGGGTTGTTTTATTGTTGAAATCAAAGATAAATCTTATGGCTGTTCTCTGTAGGGCGCCAATGCCTCTGCTTTGGAAAAGGAGATTGGACCGGAACAGTTCCCCGTTAATGAACACTACTTTGGGCTGGTCAATGTAAGTTTACAATATTCTGTACATCATTGAATATGCTATAAGTAGAAGATGACTTTGCCATATCACTTTCACATTTTAAAGCATCTAGAATATTTGAAATGTAATGCACCTGCCCTGTACCTAATGGCAAATTTGGCAAGCTTGTATAAAAGGCAACAAAAATAACAGAACCTCTCCATATGGGCACCAAAGCATTGCTTACAATCTCTGAATCAATGATGGCAGGTCTGACACTTGCACATTTGCATGATGTATGTGACATGTATGTCATTCATTTGTCTGTTCTTTGTCCGCAATCTGGTCACTTAGTTTGGCAACACCTGCTATTGCAACTCAGTGCTGCAGGCACTGTACTTCTGTCGGCCCTTCCGGGAGAAAGTGCTGGCATATAAGATTCAGCCCCGTCGTAAAGAAAGCCTGCTGACCTGCCTGGCTGACCTGTTCAACAGCATTGCAACCCAAAAGAAGAAAGTAGGAGTCATTCCACCAAAGAAGTTCATCTCAAGATTAAGGAAGGAAAATGGTAAGAGAAGAATCTGGGTACAATAAGGGATTTGATTGATAGGAGAGGTGTTGTGGTTGTTGGTAAAGGGAGGGTATGCAGGTTTCTGGTGAGCCGTGAAATAGCATGATGTAAACAAAACATAATATGGTAACAATTCCCGGTTCACTCAGATCTTTAATTATTTGCCTCAGATGTTAATTCCGAAACATTTGTTAAAATAATTCTGAATCCTTCAAACGAATAACTTCAGTTTATAAGAGTCATTTGTTTGTGAATTGAAATTGAGTTTCCTGGATCTGTATTCAGTAACTGTATCATCATGCATTATTGAATACACTGTTTATATAGAAGACTTAAAGGAAATGATCAACTACCTAATGCTGTAAACATTTTGATCTACAGAATTGTTTGACAACTACATGCAGCAGGATGCCCATGAGTTCCTCAACTACTTGCTCAACACCATTGCAGACCTCCTGCAGGAGGAGAAGAGCCAGGAGAGACAGCAGAATGGCAAGGTAGTGCAAAATGGTGGAGGAGGAGGAGGAGGAAGCAGCAGCAGTACGGGAGAGGGTGAAACGGAGGAGAAAATCCAGCAGACCTGGGTGCATGAAATCTTCCAAGGCACGCTGACCAATGAGACACGATGCCTGAACTGTGAAGCGGTGAGTCAGAGGAGGTGAAGTGAGTCAGAGGAGGTGAAGTGAGTCAGAGGAGCTTTCAAAGTACTCCTGCTCGTATTAATGAGATATGGGGACAAGTGAGATATTGAGTGAGTGATTGGCTGTTTGGTGCTGAATCATCTGAATCTAGGAGAGTGTATAGACATGAGGGAAGGACAGTTTCAAGCTGTGTATAACAGCACTGTCGTAACCTTAGTTCCCTGACAGATGGGAATGCAACATTGCATCAGACGCTGACTCTGTGGGATAAACTTCTCTCTCAGAGATCTGAGGTTACAGTAACCAGAGACACACCCACTTCAGAGAACAGTTCACACGACATTGCACCAGTCCCTGACACTTTGGAGACTGTGTAAAAAATTACACCACGTGATAGCAAAGATGGGCTTAGATAAAGTGAAGCATGACAGATTATGTACCGAATGAAAGGTGTTAACATAAGCGCTACACAATCATAAAGTAAACTGAGCAAGCGCATCTTGTATCTGAATTTTGCCCCATTCTGTTTGCTTTAAATGCAGTGGATGCATGATATGCACCTACACTAAAACCGATGAAAGAATCTGCCTCTAGGTGCAGCGAGGTTTGGAATTACTTCCATTATAAAGATACCATGAATACAAACCCCCACGTATAAGCAAGCATTACTTTAACAGTTATTACTATTATAGTATTTACACTTTTATTAAAAAAAAACTTGCAACAGTGCATTTGAGTTACACATTTTTATCAGTACTTGTGTTCCCTGGGAATCGAACCCACAAATTTTGCACTGCTAATGCAATGCTTTACCAATTGAGCTACAGGAACACAATTACAGCTACAGTAAACAACAACATTTTCGTCTGTTTCTGATAAGGCAGTACAATAATGCACCTTTACTTTACAAGCCCTAAATAAAATGTCATGAAAAAAATCACAAAGTATGTTTTAGCTATATTGTTATTGTTTGTTGTTTATTTATATAACAGTGGGTGATTAACACGACTTGTTGCGCTATCTGCTGCTGCAGCACATATTAATAAGGTATAAAATAATGAGAATAAGAAATAGATAAATGTAATTTCGATGCTGTCATATAGGAAAGAAAAGTGAATTGTGACTTGCACAACATGATGACCCCATGAATTGGGTCAAAGTGTTTAGGAAAGTATTTTAGTAGTTTAATCTTTTTAGATAGTTATTGTTTTGGGATAATAATAAAAATAATAATAAATGGGCCTTTATACACTGTGTACCAACACATTGCTACTGATGTATTAAGATTGTTTGACTGATAATCCCTTTCTCTTATGCCTGTAGGTGAGCAGTAAAGATGAGGATTTCTTGGACCTCTCAGTGGACGTGGAGCAGAATACCTCCATCACACACTGTCTTAGGTAAAGCCACACGTAACTGCAACAGTAATATTACAATGTCCAGTTTATGTTGTTTCTGTTGAATGTACATTCATGTTTGTGCTAGTTTAACACATTCTCTCTGCATTGTTAGGGGTTTCAGCAACACAGAGACCTTATGTAGTGAATATAAGTACTACTGTGAGCAATGCAGAAGTAAACAGGAGGCTCAAAAAAGGTATGTAGTCACAAGAACACTGATAAGACTGAAATGACTCACGAATGTACTTATGTTGTTTCGCTCAGATCTGCCAGGTTGAGCCCGAAACTAATAACCATCCCCTTACCTCTCGTAGCATTTTCTTCCTTCCTGAATACATTTATATTCAGCATCATTGTTTCTCATTGCATTAGCCTGTGAGTTCTGTACACCAGTAGAGGCTGTTTTATCCTGAAGGGTTTTACCATTAACAGTAGCTCAGGAAGTTGGCAAATAAAGAGCAGTCTGCGACTGGTAGAATTTCAAACTGGGATCAATCACATCACTCTTCTCATTTTCTTCCTTACAGGATGCGGGTGAAAAAATTACCCATGATCCTTGCCCTGCACCTAAAGCGCTTTAAGTATATGGACCAGCTTCATCGCTACACCAAGCTCTCTTACCGTGTGGTCTTCCCTCTGGAGCTCAGGCTGTTTAACACGTCTGGAGATGCCACCAATCCTGATCGATTGTATGACCTGGTAGCAGTAGTGGTTCACTGTGGAAGGTAGGATTCAATTTTTAACATAAGACAAGGGCATTAGTCATTTTAGCAATTTATAACAAATATGCTAGTGATTTTAGTCCAGAGTACCCATGATCCCTCCTTGGGGAATCTCCTCCTCTGCTTAGAGTGTTTTAGTGTTATTGGTCTGATTTGTCTTTTGAATTTCATTTGCAGTGGTCCAAATCGAGGTCATTACATCACTATAGTGAAGAGTCATGGCTTCTGGCTTCTGTTTGATGATGACATTGTAGAGGTGAGTTAGAATATTATTTGCTGCTTTGTACAAAAATCAAATAGCACAATGTCAGTATCGCTTGAGTTGTACTTAACCTGAAATAATGATTCAGTGTTTTTCTCTGTAAAGAGAAATCTAAAGAGAAAGAGATCATAATTACCGTTTCAGTTCAGCAACCGCAAAGTTTTTCCCAGCTGTGGTTGCAAAATGTGCATTTTATTTTTAAATTTGATGAGGTAGTCTAGTGTTTCATCATTAACAATGGTCAGAATAGCTGGAGTTTTAGCACTCAGCAGTAGCACATCTGTCAACCCTGCCTGTCAGCTGGTTTAGAACTTGTGCAGGTGCCTCAAGTTCCTGCCTGGAATCATCTTCACATTGACCCAAAACTTTCTCTGAATGAAGTGAACTTTTTGAGAAATAGTGACACCAAGATCTAAGACTCTTGCATTAATTTGGCAAATTTCACTTGAAACTTCTGAAAGATTTAGAAGCTACAATCTTCAATAGAAGTTTGTGTCTATACTACTAAGAGTACCAAACATACTGTTTACCTATTAACTCAATAGGAGGTCTAGGCACTTGATTGTTTAGTCTAGATTTGTTTTAACATTGGCTTAAAAGCACCTGTGAAAGACTGAGTAAGCATCTACATTAGGTTTCTGCTACCAATGCTTGTGCATTTATAGTATAAAGTTGTTGTGTTTTGGCACACAGATGTGATGGAGTTAGTCATTCTGAATAACATGGTAAATAGAGGCAGGGACTGGTGGATCAGTGCCTAGCTCAATTACATGCTAGTGAGGTGTGCATTATCTCTTTTTTCCATTACCCAATCTTCCGAATTGCACAAATCTGGAAAGGCTGGACAGGGCACCTGGAAATTTCCACAGTTAAAATACTCTTGGCTAGTCAGTTTGTCTATTCTGTTGTATTGCTAAAAAACACTTAAAGAAATATTGTGTAGAGCTGCCTTATAGCACGCTTAGTAGCTTTTTATGGTTGAGATCATTTTGGAGTGATACTTGCAAAAATAATGACACTCAAACATGAGATCAAACGGATAGACCCACCTTAACCTCACATCATTGATTAGGTGGTGTTATTTTTGGTCCAATCAGCTGGAAACAGACAGCCATTCTGAATACAAATGTGTAAGATTGTCAAAAATGACACACCTGGTCTTCTTTCCAGTTTTCATTACAGTTTCCATAATATCCTGTAATGTATTTGCTTCTTTTACCCCCAGAAAATAGACGCCCAAGCGATTGAAGAATTCTACGGTCTGACATCTGACATCTCCAAAAACTCGGAGTCAGGGTACATACTCTTCTACCAGTCTAGAGACTGAGCCAATGGAAGCGACTGACAGAACAGGAGGGTGTGATTTGTGAGAGACAGGATCAGGCAGATCGGGAGACTTGGGCTTTGTTGACATGGCTCATCCCCCTTCTCCATCCCCTCTCAGTCAAGTCCCTTTCATCCAGGCTTATCAATGGAGCTTTGCACCAGAGCATCAGTCAGGCCCCAGACAGGAGCAGTTGATGCCACAGTGACCTGGACACAGCATAGTAATCACCAGGCCGAAGTATCTCACTCGCCTGCTTTGTGTTGCTCAGCACACATAATCGCACATATACACACAGTTGTGAAATGAGCTACTCAAACGTCTTTGATGGCCTGAATATGGACACTGTACAAATGTTTTTTCCATCACATAGCAACAGTTAACTGAGATAGATTATGATAGAATTCACTTCTCTGCATCACATTATGTATTGGCATTCATCATGGTTAATGTGTCATGATTTATATTTTGGCACAAAGTCATGGTCAACAGTTCTTCATCCTACTTCCAACTCACAGAGATGTTCACTTGCAATATTGTGGTGTCCATGACAACCAGCTAGTTATAAATATGATAAAAAATCAATCACATCATATTATCAGCAACTGAGAATGCAGAACAATAGACTAATGGACGCTCTGCTCTGTGAAGCAGAGGATTCTGGGAACCAGAGTAGTGAGAATGTTGCTTGGCTTAAGAATGCTCATTCAGTATTCAGTGAATATAAAACATTCTGCCAAGTATATTGTGCACTGAAAGTGAGTGAAGAAGTTTGAACTTGAATGTGTCATAGTGCACACTTCATAGTGTGCTAAATATAAAGTGTGACAAATGAAAATGGAAATTAGGGCTTTATATTATTCTAAATATAATTTTGAATCTATAAATGGCTATTGCATTGAAAGCAGAAGCTGCACACATTTCCAGTCATTTCTTATTAACGCTGTTTCACTGCGAGATTGTGTACGATTAATGCTGACAAGTTTAGTTTGGTCTGTAACAATAGAAAGTTGGACGAGCTGTACACTCCATTAGAGACTTCGCTAGGCAGATTAAGATTATGCATTTATTCTGTGCAATGTTTGTAATTCATCCCTAGATCTGTTGTCTTTCCCTCTGCCCTCTTAATCAATAACGTTTGAACTGATTGTAGACCTGGATGAGACCTGAAGCACAGCAGTATGCTGAAGTGCAGGTGTAGGTCTGACTGCACGTCACGATTAAACCTGCATGGCTACTAGACAATGGTTAGATTGGTTTGTTTTTTCTCTCAGTTGGCTAGTATACATGTCACCCTGCAATTAGCACATTTTTATAGGAAAACAAATGTCCAGCAAGACAAGGTGTTTGCCACCTTTGGTCTTGCCTATATATTACAAGCAAAGTATCTCCACAGACTTTAAAACTCAAAAATGTGTGTTGACAATTTTTCCCCCCAAACATAGTAGTTCGACTAAAATGATTGGTTAATAGAGAGTGTTTTTTTTATTTCAGGACTCTTCCTGTGTAAACTACACTGGTTTTATTTGTTTGTTTGACGCTTTAATCCGTGAGGGGGTCGTAACTGACAGTGCTGCTGATTATTATTCCATACATTACTTAAGTCTACTTGGTATCAATGCATGCATTGTATAACATCTATTGACATTTTTATAAAGCATGTAAAAGGTCATTTAAACAACATCACAGTGTCTATAAACAGGTTTCAAGCTTTTTGCTGGTCATTTAGCCAACTGGCGTAGTGTGTCTAAAGTAGAATCAACTATATGTTCAAATAAACTGACGTATGGTGCCATGTAAATTACACATTTACACATGCTGTCACAGTCTATAGATGACATCTCGATTGAAGGCTTCTCCAAGCTGAGTTAACTGGATTTTTTTAAATTGGCTTGTGATCTAGTAGTTATAGGGAAGGAAATGTTTTTTTTATTTGGGTTTTTTATTCCTTGATTTTATTTATGTGTATTTGTAAATGTCATATTAACTTTTCTTTGACATTTTAATTTTAATACATTTTGCTAGTCCCTGGTTTGGACATAGACCAGCCCTAGAACTTGTATGTGCGGAGACTGTTAAAGTGGAACCATAAGGTTAATCAGGTTTGTTTGGAATTGTCAGATCGATGCCATAAGCTTGAAAAAAATGACATGAGACAAATATAATCAAATGCTATGTCAACCTAGCATTCACACAGAATGTGGAGTGACATTGGTTTTGTGTTTCATCTCTGCCCTTTTCCTTAACATTCTAATAATGTTTATTCCATACTGGGTTTGAAAAAGTGCACTTTCGATAAAGCAATGTACAAACTGTAAACCAGATGTATATTCTGGTTTTGGAGTGAAGTGGACAGTGTGGATGAAAGATTGGACTCAATCACCCTGTCCCTAATAAAAACAAACAAAAACATGTTGTGCTTTCTGTTTCTATATAATGCAATTAAACGAGACACTGTATGTAGTCGTCAGCAATAGACTGGGTAGCAGCTTGTAACTTTAAGCAAACAAGTTAAATGTGCTGGTCTTGTCAGTGAGAAGTCTTTAAGACAGTTTAAGACAGGTATGGCCAATTGGGATTAAAAAAATAATAGATGGCTGACGGGACAGTGGGAAGAAAAGTAAAAATGAATCTTATAGAAGATTGCCACTGTACATGAACCCAACAGAGTCCAACATAATGAAATGTTAACGTCAGGCAACTAAGGTTGAGGAAATAAACAGTAAATATCTCAATAATGTCAATTATTCAATAATGGTTCAATAATGCCACAGCCATTTCATCAAGTGTTTAGTTATTGAGTCTCATTCTTTATAAACAAAGATCTTCCATTCCACTTAATTTTTCTCAAACTGGGATTGGTTTTTGAAGAAGTTTTGCAGTGAGGGGCTTCTTCTGACCACAGGTATCTGAAAAGCAATATGTAGAATATTTAGAGGAACAGATTTAGGGAAACTAAATTTACTTATAAAGAACTCAAAGCTACCAAAGCGCACTTTATTTAAAAATGGAAATATGTTGTACAAATGTTTAAGTACATATGTTCATGTACAAGTAACAATCAGCGATCAACAATTTGTATGACTTCAGCAATAGCAGAACTTCAGTAATCATCAAATGCTCATGTAAACCCCTTTAATGAGAAAGAGCTGTCAAAATGCCTTTGATAGCTATATCATTTTAAATGTTTAAGGACCATCTGAGTGCCTGTTTGAAAGAGGCCCATGTGTATAAAATCTGCTTTTTGTTTAGAAAAGGGTTACAACAGCCTGTGATATATTTACATTCAACAGACATTTTGGTAAATGATTCTGAGGGTGGTTATCTTGAAAAAAGATAACATTTAAAATCTTCAAAAGGAGCAGGTTATTTACAGTTATATTCCATAAACAGTATCTGCTGTCTGCTCTTTCTAACTCACTGCTCCACACGCCCCATCTACTGTAAGAATCATACCATGGTCTCTGAGCCTGACACCTTTCCAGTAAAAAAGTCCCAGAAGTTGTTTGGCAGCTTGCTGTCATCTGACGTCGTTGATGATGCATTGGAGCTCTGTCGTACCCTGACACGTCTCTCTGTGGGGCTCTGAGGTTGGGAGCCACTATCCTGCCGCATCAGACTTGAATGAAGCCGCTCCTCTAAAAAGCAGGTTTGCCTTGAAGCAGCTTGTCTTTGCTCTTGGAGATCTCTCTCATCACTCTGAGCATTGAGCGAAGGCTGGACCAGACTCAGCAGGTTGTGATGAGAATGAAACTGCCTTATTTGCCCAATGGACTTTGCAGGAACCTCAGAGGAACCTGTTACACATAAGTAGGTGGATCTGTGTTATGAATCGTGATCATCTGATTATATAATTAGTGGTCATATAGATCTATATTTTTAAAAATATTGGTGTATTTCCCCTTACGACTGCTTACATGTTCTGTTGGTGTTAAGATGAAGAACATTGAGGAAGACCTCACTGTTCAGACTTCCTATGCTAGATGTTTCTGGGAAGAAAGGACATAGAGGCTCTGGGGATGAAAGATCATCGATGGACTGGCCTAGAGAGTCCAAAGAGGCCTGTGTGTCCCTCTGTCCACCAGAGTCTGTTTCCATCATCAGACTGCTGCTACTGCTGTCACAGAGCAATGGACAGATGTGTTAGTGGATGACTGAATACAGCCAGTTAGTGTTTGGACCGACTCTGTCATTGTTGCTTCAGCACTGTCATCAAGACATCAACCGTTATTCTGAGGATATCTAACTCTCAGATTAAACCTGCATTTTAGGGGTGTACATGTAGCACAATCAAGAATCCAGTTGAATCTAAAATTCTTAAGGCTTATTAAGTATCAAATAACAAAAGAAATAAAGGTCTATGATTTTTGTAATGCTACAATAATTACATGATTTTCTGTCCCCTAGAATGAGTTGTTATTTTTCAATGTAATGTTTAAATCAAGAAAATTCTACTGTCCCAAATTTTATTTGTACATATTTGTGAAAAATAATGGATTACTAATGGATTAATAATGGATTACATAAAAATGGATTACTGTCCGCAGTACTCCTAATGAATACTGATGAAACATTACAACTTTAATTTTTCAAGATCAAGAGTCAAAAATGCTCCTATCTGAAGAATCATCCATATATATCTCTAGCATCTGTAATGGGAATTGTAATATATTTAGGAAGCTGACCTGACTTTTCTGCGTAGCAAATAGTCAATGACGTCAGGGTCCGTCTGAATTAGGCTCATGAGCACCTCCTGCTGGAGCTCCGCAGA